>JAJQKJ010002414.1:12500-105339 GCA_029574335.1 Rana kukunoris
AAACGCTGCGTACGGTTATCATATTCAGGGGTGTGGGAGGGGGGGCACCTGCCGATAAGGGAAGGATTTGTTGAAAGCTGTGGACCCGTTGATGAAAAGCCTTAGCCGTTTGGACTCCTCTTTCAGCGCCTGTTAGGAAGCTCAGAACTGCTATTGCCACGGTGTGCCAGATCTGTCGATGTCCCAAGTTGTACTTCAACGTTACGATACCTTTTGCCACGAAGAAGGACAGCTTACAGTGTTGATACTGAGCAGTAGTGTTGCTCACGAATATTCGTATTGCGAATATTCGGCTCGAATATGGCATATTCGAGTATTCGCGATATATTCCGAATTTCGCGGTGAATATTCGCTATTTCGAATATTCGAATTTTTTCTATTTTTTTTTTAGGACAGATCACATCCTAGACATCCCCGTCGACGTGTAAAAGCATTGCTGGTATGATTAGAGACCTTGGGCCGAGTAGCTGCAGCGATCCTTTTATATTACCGAATATTCGCAATGCGAATTTGCGACACTAGGCTTATCGCGCGATCATTCTATATTGCCGAAAAATTCGCAATGCGATTACGAGACAGTAGCGATATCGCGCGATTATCTTTTCTTCCGCCTCAGAACGATTATTTCAGTTTCATTATTAAAATAGATCACATCCTAGTGATCTCCTTCGACGTCTAAAAGCATTGCTGTTATTATTAGAGACCTTGGTCCGAGTAGCTGACGCGATTTTTTTATATTGCCGAATATTCGCAATGCGAATATTCGGCAATAGGGATATTGCGCGATTATTTACTCCGCCCTTCTGCATCAGAGCCAATCAGAGTTCTCCTTCCACACTCGTCATAGGTTAGCAACCAATAGGAACCTGCCTGTATGGGCATTATATAAGGTCACTCCCAGCAGCATTTCATTGCAGATCCAGAACTTGGCTAGAGAGTGTGGAGACTGTGTCTGTTTTGCTGGTATTTTGCATCTTGCATCATCATCAGCATTGTCCTTTATGGTTGCTATTTGCTACAGTACTTACTGATTCCAGTGGATATTTTCCAGCTCATAATCCTAAACTGCTTTTTTCAAAGCAATACACCCAAGAGCTTTTTTAAAAGCTAATTTTTGTTTTGTGCTCTGTTGTTCAACTTCTGTTAGTGTAGTAAGTTGCAGCTTAGCTATTGACTGCTTCCTATTGCTTTAATTGCAGATATTCCAGATTTCCTGATTCCTGAAAAGCCCAAGAGATTTTTTAAAAGCCCCTTTTTTTTTCTGCTGTGTTGTTCAAATTCTGTTAGTTCAGTAAGTTGCAGCTTAGCTATTGACTGCTTCTTATTGATTTAATTGCATATATTCCAGATTTCCTGATTCCTTAAAGGCGCAAGAGCTTTTTTAAAAGCTCTTTTTTTTTTCTGCTGTGTTGTTCAACTTCTGTTAGTTTAGTAAGTTGCAGCTTAGCTATTGACTGCTTCTTATTGATTTAATTGCAGATTTTCCAGTGAAGCCCGGAGTGACAAAACAGAGGAGGATAACGCAGGGCTGGCATGACTGGGGTGGAATCAGGGGCAAGAAGGGTTAAAGAAGGAGGAGGTGCCTTCAGGGGAGTGGCTGTAGGATTAGCCAGGAGAAGGGGAGGAGTGCCATATATGGGGGGGGGGGGGCGGAGTCGGCGCCAAAAGCTCAGGCAGAAGTGAGGGAGACACAAGGAAGCAGTTTTCCCACCCACCCTCCCTTGTTTTGTTCGATGTGGTGTTGTGCGTTTGTTTTCTTTCTTTCAGATCGGTAGAGAGATGTCACGACAGCAGAGGCGGTGTTCTTGGTCTTGATGGTGAAAGTTAACGGAAAATGGAAATGATTGGGAGGCTCATCGGTGGGATGGGCTCCTTATGGGGTTATTGTGGTGGAACGGTGTCCGCTACAATACGGTGACGGTGCACTGCGGTGTTAAAAGGGGTGTCTCAGAGCTGGAGTCGGCTGGAGGCCTGGGTATGGTGATGGTACGCAGTGCTGGTGGTGAAGAAAAGGTTAATGGGGGATTACCGTCAAGACCAAGTAGGACTGGTGTTAAAAAATTAATAAAACGTTGGGTATTTATATTGTTAATAAGTATAGTGGAATTGTTGGAAATTCCTAGCACCAAAAAGTGTGGTAAAAGTTTTGGTTAATTATTTAATTTTTGGTTACAAAATAAATGGCTGTTGTGGCCAATTTTATTCCAATTCTACTGTGTCGGTCTCGTTTACTGGGTTAGGGGGCTTGAGGGGGGGGGGGAAAAGGGGGGGGGTGGTTTAAAAGGTATGGTTATGGGGGGTAGGTTTAAAGTATGGATATGGGGGTGGAGTAGGTTTAAAGTGATGGGAGCCCATTGAAACTACGCTAGTCATGCTTCCTGAAAGGCCCAAGAGCTTTTTTAAAAGCTAGGTGTTTTAAAAAAAAAAAAAGTAGCCTTAGTTTAGTCATATACGTTTGTGTAAGCAGTTAGTGTTTGTTGAGTGCATTTCTTTTTATTTTTTTGTAGTTCTTGTCTTTGGTGTACTAGTTTTATTAAAGTTTAGTAGCTGTCTGTGTACGTCTTTGTCTGCGTGCCTGTCTTTTAAAAAAACACCAAAAAACATTTTACACACATTTCCCTCCCCCAATAAAGTTTACCCCCCCACACACACACATCAGCAATTATGAGCGGCATCCGTGGCCGTGGCAGCAGGGGTAGGGGAGTTACTCCCAGTGCTGGGTCGCTGCCAGCACGGGGTACCTCTCGTGCCCCTACTATTGCTAGAGGATCAGGTGGAAGGGGAGTCCGCCTCATGCGTGATTTTTTTGCATCTGGCAGCCGCCCGATATTGCCATCTCAGGCTCAAGGAGTGGTGGACTACATGGGGCACAGCAGTGCCACTGAGTCGTCGGTCTTTCCGACTCACAGTAGTTCCACTATTACACCGTTGCCTGTAGTACCCCCCCCCAGCCCCAAGAGTCCAGCATCTTACTGTTCGACAGCGACAGTGAGAGGGATGTCTTGGTGGAGGCCATGCATCGGGCAGAGCTCCCGCTCTGTCCTGATGGTCAGGACCTTTTTGAAGGGATGGACGATGAGTATGGGATACCTGCCGTCAGTATCCCAGAGACATCCCTTCAAAGTGGTGGTGCTGTTTTGGTGCAGGAAACATCAGCACCTAGTCAGACCCAGGCGTGGGTGAGGGAACAGCGGAGCCAGGCTATCGGCTCCATGTCAGCTGGTTCACTCATACCACAACATCACAGCCCTTGGTCTGACATCTCTGGGGGCGAGGAGGGTGACCCATCATGGTTGCCATCTGTCTCGTCGGCTCACTGCGACAGTGACGACGGGGAAGGTAGGCACCCTGTGGAAACGGTGCGCCAGGTCACCACCAGGGAGACCAGCGTCAGGTTCTCCACTGGAGATGGCAGCAGGAGGTGTCAGCAGCAGCAGCAGCAGCAGCAGCAGCAGCAGGCAGCTCCACCTGTGCGTACCGAGTCCCAGCAGATGCAAGTCAGCGTTACCCCATCTGACGGGAGGGTGACGCTGAAGTCACCTGTCTGGGCCTACTTCACCCTGGTGGCAGACAACCCTCTAGTGGCCATCTGCCGGATCTGTTCAGTCAGGGTGAAGAGAGGGAAGAATTTGGCTCGGGTGGGTACCACAGCCCTGAACCAGCACCTGAGGATAAATCACTGGCGGGTGCATGACGAAAATGAAGCGTGGTGGTGGTAGCAGCGCCACCACCACAAGTGAGCAGGGTACAGCAGCCCCTGCCACAGCTTCATCTCTTCCCAGCAGGTCATGCCCCCCCCGCTCCCTCTACTAGTGGTACTGGTACCGGCAACCAGACCTCTACTTTGACAGCACCCTCCGCGTCCGTGTCCCGCACTGCCGTCCGGCGCCAGGCGACTATTTCAGACGCCTTTGAACGCAACACTCCCTTCTCCACCGGAGACCGACGTGTGCGTTCCCTCAATGGGCTCCTGGCAAGGGTTATTGCCCAACATCTTCTTCCCTTCAATATCGTGGACAGCAACCCCTTCAGACAGATGTTGGAGCAGGCCCAACCCCAATGGCGTGTCCCCAGCCGCCATTTCTTTGCCAGGACTGGTGTCCCTGCCCTACACCAGCACATTGTGAAGAATGTAACCCTGTCGCTGGATCACGCTGTCAGCGACAGGGTGCATCTGACAATGGATGGCTGGACCAGCAGGCATGGGCAGGGGCGCTACATAAGCTTTACTGCCCATTGGGTTTCCCCTCCAAGGCGCCGGGGAGGGATCGGCGGCAACAGATTTTGTGGTGCCGCCCCGGGGTGTCCAGGGGAGAACTGCTGGTCTCCGTCAAGCCTCTGTCTCCGCAGCTGCTGAGCCTCCCAGCAAGCGCCCCCGTAGCTACTCAGGTGTGGTGCACGTGCGCTGTCAGGCCGTGCTCCAGCTTGTTAGCTTAGGGGACCGGAGACACACTGGACAAGAAGTGTCCAGAAGTGGCTGACACCACGAAGGCTCCAGGCAGGTATGGTTGTCTGTGATAACGGCAGCAACCTACTGTCCGCCCTTCAGGCTGGCAGTCTGACTCACGTGCCCTGTCTGGCACATGTCCTCAACCTAGTGGAAGGTGCAGAAGTTCATGCGCACCTATCCTGGGTTGAGTGACATTGTGCTAAGGGTGCGTAGGATTGCCAGCCACTTCAGGCGCTCCCCAACCGCTACCGCGTCCCTGTCCAAGTGGCAGCGGGTCAACAGGCTGCCCCCTCACAGGCTGATTGTGGACAGTGTAACGCGGTGGAACTCCACCCTCCAAATGCTGGAGAGGTTGTGTGGGAGCAGCGAAGGGCGGTGAGGCAGTACCTGCTGGAGCAACCCACTGCCGGCCCAGCATCAACACTCCCGTACATCACCTGTGCGGAGTGGGGGCAGATACACCAGGTCTGCCAGGTGTTGGGCCCTTTTGAGCAGGCGACCAAGATGGTCAGCAGGGAGCATGTCGGCCTTAATGACGTGCTCCCTATAGTGTTCGTGCTGGAGAGGACACTAGATCGCCTGCTCCAAGCTGGGGAGAGTGCCTTGGTGGAGCAGGAGGAGGCAGCACAGCTCCACCGAGACCAGGGCCAGGACGAGGAGGAGGAGGAGGAGGAGGAGGAGGATGATGATGAGGACGAGGTTGCTGGTGTCGTCCTGGAGTCAGGGCCTGGCCAGGAGGGACAGCAGGTGTTGGGGGCACCGATAGTCCGGGGGTTGGGCATCTCTGAGCGTGATCAGCAGCGCCTCAGGGAAGAAGAGTCTGACCATATTGACCTGGGCAGCAGTGAGGAGTCACAGCGGGCTGCGCTCTTCCCCATGGCTGCCCACATGCTGAGATGCCTCAGGAGGGACCCCCGGGTTAAGACCATCAAGGGCAGGGATGATTATTGGATGGCCACCCTTTTGGATCCCAGGTGCAAGGGGAAAGTGGAGCAGTTCATCCCAGCCAGTCGGAGGCAGCGCCGGATGGAGGAACTGCAGGCAGGCATTGTCAGCCGTTTGGAGCAGGCAACTCCCCGGCCTCCAGTTGTCACCCCTCATCTCACCCAGCAGGTGTCTGCACCCAGCAGCAGCCGAGCAGGGGACCTAATGGAAGAGATGAGGATGTTCTTCCAATCGGAACAACCCAGTACCAGCAGCAGCAGAAGCAGTCACCACCAGCGTCTGGCCCACATGGTGGCCGATTACATTGCGTCCGCCGGTGCTTCGGAGAGTATGAATACCGACGACCCCATGGAGTACTGGGTTGCCAGATTGGACACCTGCCGCGAGCTCGCTCAGTATGCGCTGGAGCTATTGTCTTGCCCCCCCTCCAGCGTACTATCTGAGCGGACATTCAGCGCGGCAGGTGGGGTGGTCACGGACAAGAGGACCCGTCTGTCCACAGACTCCGTGGACAGACTCACATCATAAAGATGAATGAGTCCTGGATCGGCGGTGACTTTCTGGCACCCGCCGTTGGTTCAGGGCACTGAAGGGTCCCTTGTCATGCATTCCCTGATCTATTTACAGTGCTGAAAAAAATTATTTGAACACCTGAGTAAATCAATGTAAATATTTGGTAGAGTAGGCTGTGTTTGCAATTACAGCGGACAAACCTTTCTTGTAGTTTTTCACCAGCTTTGCACACACTGTAGGAGGGATATTTGACCCACTCCTCCACACAGATCTTCTCTACATGAGTCAGTTTTCTGGGCTATCGCTGTGAAAAACCCGAGTTTGAGCTCCCTCCAAAAATTCTCTATTGGGCTTAGGTCTGGAGACTGGCTAGGCCACGCCAGAACCTTGATATGCTCCTTACAGAGCCACTCCTTGGTTATCCTGGCTGTGTGCTTTGGGTCATTGTCATGTTGGAAGACCCAGCCTCGACCCATCTTCAAAGCTCTAACTGAGGGAAAGAGGTTGTTGCCCAAAATCTCGCAATACATGGCCCCGAACATCCTGTCCTTATTATAATGCAGTAACCCTGTCCCATGTGCACAAAAACACCCCCAAAGCATGATGCTAACCACACCCATGCTTCACAGTAGGGATGGCGTTCTTGGCATGGTACTCATCATTCTTCTTCCTCCAAACACGGTTAGTGGAATTATGACCAAAAAGTTATATTATGGTCTCATCTGACCACATGACTTTCTCCCATCAGTCCTCTGCATCAGTGAAGACACCTATGTCACAAGTTATTTGCCACTCTATGCTACTATTACCACTGCTGCTGCTGCTGCTGTTCATGGCTGCTCTTTCCCGAGTCATTACACACTATATTGTCTACTGCTACTAATACTGCTGCTGCTCACGACACCTATGTCACTAGTTATTTGACACTACGGACTACTATGGTCACTACTGACGCTGTAAAGTCCTGCCCACGTGTTTAGATGTACTATGTCTGCAGTCTCTGACCATCTCCTGTACTATGTCTGCAGTCTGACCATCTCATGTACTATGTCTGCAGTCTGACCATCTCATGTTACATGAGATGGTCAGACTGCAGACATAGTACAGGAGATGGTCAGAGACTGCAGACATAGTACAGGAGATTGTCATAGACTGCAGACATAGTACAGGAGATGGTCATCACTGCAGACATAATACAGGAGATTGTCATAGACTGCAGACATAGTACAGGAGATTGTCATAGACTGCAGACATAGTACAGGAGATTGTCAGAGACTGCAGACATAGTACATGAGATGGTCAGACTGCAGACATAGTACAGGAGATTGTCAGAGACTGCAGACATAGTACATGAGATGGTCAGACTGCAGACATAGTACAGGAGATTGTCATAGACTGCAGACATAGTACAGGAGATGGTCAGAGACTGCAGACATAGTACATGAGATGGTCAGACTGCAGACATAGTACATGAGATGGTCAGACTGCAGACATAGTACAGGAGATTGTCAGAGACTGCAGACATAGTACAGGAGATGGTCATAGACTGCAGACATAGTACAGGAGATGGTCAGACTGCAGACATAGTACATGAGATGGTCAGACTGCAGACATAGTACAGGAGATGGTCAGAGACTGCAGACATAGTACAGGAGATAGTCAGAGACTACAGACATAGTACAGGAGATGGTCAGAGACTGCAGACATAGTACAGGAGAATGTCAGAGACTGCAGACATAGTACAGGAGATGGTCAGAGACTGCAGACATAGTACAGGAGATGGTCAAAGACTGCAGACATAGTACAGGAGATTGTCATAGACTGCAGACATAGTACATGAGATGGTCACACTGCAGACATAGTACAGGAGATTGTCATAGACTGCAGACATAGTACAGGAGATTGTCATAGACTGCAGACATAGTACAGGAGATGGTCAGAGACTGCAGACATAGTACAGGAGATGGTCAGACTGCAGACATAGTACATGAGATGGTCAGACTGCAGACATAGTACAGGAGATGGTCAGAGACTGCAGACATAGTACAGGAGATGGTCAGACTGCAGGCATAGTACAGGAGATGGTCAGACTGCAGACATAGTACAGGAGATTGTCATAGACTGCAGACATAGTACATGAGATGGTCAGACTGCAGACATAGTACAGGAGATGGTCAGAGACTGCAGACATAGTACAGGAGATGGTCAGAGACTGCAGACATAGTACATGAGATGGTCAGACCATCTCATGTACTATGTCTGCAGTCTGACCATCTCATGTACTATGTCTGCAGTCTGACCATCTCCTGTACTATGTCTGCAGTCTCTGACCATCTCCTGTACTATGTCTGCAGTCTCTGACCATCTCCTGTACTATGTCTGCAGTCTATGACAATCTCCTGTACTATGTCTGCAGTCTCTGACCATCTCCTGTACTATGTCTGCAGTCTATGACCATCTCCTGTACTATGTCTGCAGTCAGACCATCTCATGTACTATGTCTGCAGTCTCTGACCATCTCCTGTACTATGTCTGCAGTCTCTGACCATCTCCTGTACTATGTCTGCAGTCTGACCACCATCTCATGTACTATGTCTGCAGTCTATGACAATCTCCTGTACTATGTCTGCAGTCTCTGACCATTCAGTCCTGTACTATGTCTGCAGTCTCTGACTGGGTGCAATCTCCTGTACTATGTCTGCAGTCTATGACCATCTCTGTACTATGTCTGCAACAGTCTCTGACCATCTCGTCAGCCTGTACTATGTCTGCAGTCTATGACAATCTCCTGTACTATGTCTGCAGTCTCTGACAATCTCCTGTACTATGTCTGCAGTCTGACCATCTCATGTACTATGTCTGCAGTCTGACCGTCTGTCTGCATCTGATTCCTGTACTAGCATGTCTACTGGTGGTGGCAGTCTCTGACATTCTCCTGTACTATGTCTGCAGTCTCTGACCATCTCCTGTACTATGTCTGCAGTCTATGACAATCTCCTGTACTATGTCTGCAGTCTCTGACCATCTCCTGTACTATGTCTGCAGTCTCTGACAATCTCCTGTACTATGTCTGCAGTCTGACCATCTCATGTACTATGTCTGCAGTCTGACCATCTCCTGTACTATGTCTGCAGTCTCTGACCATCTCCTGTACTATGTCTGCAGTCTCTGACCATCTCCTGTACTATGTCTGCAGTCTATGACAATCTCCTGTACTATGTCTGTAGTCTCTGACTATCTCCTGTACTATGTCTGCAGTCTCTGACCATCTCCTGTACTATGTCTGCAGTCTGACCATCTCATGTACTATGTCTGCAGTCTGACCATCTCCTGTACTATGTCTGCAGTCTATGACCATCTCCTGTACTATGTCTGCAGTCAGACCATCTAATGTACTATGTCTGCAGTCTATGACAATCTCCTGTACTATGTCTGCAGTCTCTGACCATCTCCTGTACTATGTCTGCAGTCTATGACCATCTCCTGTACTATGTCTGCAGTCTGACCATCTCATGTACTATGTCTGCAGTCTGACCATCTCCTGTACTATGTCTGCAGTCTATGACCATCTCCTGTACTATGTCTGCAGTCAGACCATCTAATGTACTATGTCTGCAGTCTATGACCATCTCCTGTACTATGTCTGCAGTCTCTGACATTCTCCTGTACTATGTCTGCAGTCTCTGACCATCTCCTGTACTATGTCTGCAGTCTATGACAATCTCCTGTACTATGTCTGCAGTCTCTGACCATCTCCTGTACTATGTCTGCAGTCTATGACCATCTCCTGTACTATGTCTGCAGTCAGACCATCTCATGTACTATGTCTGCAGTCTAAGACCATCTCCTGTACTATGTCTGCAGTCTCTGACCATCTCCTGTACTATATCTGCAGTCTCTGACCATCTCCTGTACTATGTCTGCAGTCTATGACAATCTCCTGTACTATGTCTGTAGTCTCTGACTATCTCCTGTACTATGTCTGCAGTCTCTGACCATCTCCTGTACTATGTCTGCAGTCTATGACAATCTCCTGTACTATGTCTGTAGTCTCTGACTATCTCCTGTACTATGTCTGCAGTCTCTGACCATCTCCTGTACTATGTCTGCAGTCTGACCATCTCATGTACTATGTCTGCAGTCTGACCATCTCCTGTACTATGTCTGCAGTCTATGACCATCTCCTGTACTATGTCTGCAGTCAGACCATCTCATGTACTATGTCTGCAGTCTATGACCATCTCTTGTACTATGTCTGCAGTCTCTGACCATCTCCTGTACTATATCTGCAGTCTCTGACCATCTCCTGTACTATGTCTGCAGTCTATGACAATCTCCTGTACTATGTCTGTAGTCTCTGACTATCTCCTGTACTATGTCTGCAGTCTCTGACCATCTCCTGTACTATGTCTGCAGTCTGACCATCTCATGTACTATGTCTGCAGTCTGACCATCTCATGTACTATGTCTGCAGTCTCTGACCATCTCCTGTACTATGTCTGCAGTCTCTGACCATCTCCTGTACTATGTCTGCAGTCTATGACAATCTCCTGTACTATGTCTGCAGTCTCTGACCATCTGCGGTACTGTGTCTGCAGTCTCTGACCATCTCCTTTAGTATTTAGGGGGGAGAGCCATGCGCACTTGCGCTGCAATCGTGATGCATCACGGAATCGAATCGAATCGTGGACTTGATAATCGTAATTGCATCGAATCGTGAGACGGGTGAAGATGCGCAGCCCTCGTTTTTATGGTGCATTTTTGATGGGCTACTTTTTGATGTAGCAGTTTTTGATGGGGCAATGGACCGAACTGGATTGACACACGGTTGGATCACATTTACATCTCCAGGGGCACCGTCTCCAGTCAGTAGTATTGGTGGAGGCATGAACACGCCGCACAATTTACCCTGAAATATTGTCTTTTCTAGTCACATTACATTTTAATACTACTGCTGCTGCCTCCATGCTGAGTATTGCTTCATGTCCTCTCTGGCACAGCGGATCCACCATGAGGCAACGCTACAAGCTACCAGACTAGATCGTAACAGCAAGTGTTAATAAAACAATAAACTTTATGTTAAGCCCTGATTTGCGGCCTTTATACTGCAACCATTAGCCTGTATGCAAGAGCAAATCTGCACTCTCTCTCTCTCTTTCTTGCTCTCTCTCTCTATGGGCCAGATTCAGGTAGATGGGAGCATCTTTGCTCCAGAGTAACGCTTCTCATTTACGTTACTCTACCGCAATTTTAGCAGCAAGTGCTGTCATTCACGAAGCACTTGCTCCTAAAGTTGCGGGAGCGCATCGCAAATGAGCGGGCGGAATTCAAATTGGGCGGGTACGGGGCCGTGTAGTATTTAAACGAAGCGCGTTCCCGCCGCCAACGTACTGCGCATGCGTCGAGTCTCAAAACTTCCCCGTGCGCATGCTCCAAATTATGTGAATGAACGTCAATGACGTCACATTCCCATTCATGAACGTTTTACGGAACCGTCTTTTTTTTGTTTTGTTTCCCACGCGATGACGACGCCTATACCTAACATAGGATACTCCAACCCCATGTAGGTATATCTATGCGCCGCGTATCCCGTCCGGAAACGTCGTACCGTCACTGCGTCGCGCCGTTATTCGATCGCGAATTGCCGATTTCCGCTCATTAACATATTTTTGGAGCGTAAATCGGCGGGAACGCCCCCGGCGCCATTTTTAAGTTGAAGTAACGATGCGATGGCGAAACTCAGTTACGCTGCTCGCATTGGAGCTTCAACCCGGCGTTTCTTGTTTTCTGGTTACAGAAAACAGAAACGCCGGCTCAAAGTCACAGTTAGGCTGGCGGATCACTGGATCCGCCAGCCTAACTGTTCCTGAATCTGGCCCTATATCTATATCTATTGTTGCTTTTGTTATGTCCATTTTAAAGCAGTTTAGTTTGTGTTCGTCGTGACTGTGTGTGTGTACTTTAGTTTGTCCTAGTTTTGTGTTAAATAAAATAATAGTATACAATGATTTTGCTTATTAGGAAGTTTGATGTGTTGATGTTGATGTTGATGTGTTAGATGTGAAGTTAGATGTGTTGAAAAACCTAAAAATCTATCTCAAGAACAAAGGAAACATTTCAAAAAAATAAAGCTTTTTATTGAAGAAATTATTACTGAAGGTGAAGCCTCATACGATTCACCATTTTTGTCTGGTTTACTATCAGTTTGGCGTGCTCCTTCTCCAGCTCTTTAGTTTGCTTTTGCAGGTAGTCCATTTGCTGCCGATTAACAAGAATCCTCTCCATTATTTTGCTTACAGCGGCCTGATTGACCACCAAATCATTTACATCTGTTAGGATATAAGAAAAAAAAATTTATTTTCAAAGACCCTTACCAAAAAAGTAAAATATTTATTTTGCTTATTAATCAATCATTATCATGTCTATACACTTGTTATGTGTCTAGCACAGACCGGGAGTGCAGAATTATTTGGCAAATGAGTAATTGGCTGACAGAATCCATGGATGACAGGCTTTTGAGTGTCCTTGCAAAGAAAGGGGGCTATATTGGTCACTGATTTGTTTTTGTTTTGTTTTTGAATGTCAGAAATGTATATTTGGGAATGTTGAGATGTTATATTGGTTTCACTGTTAAAAATAAATAATTGAAATGGGTATATATATTTTTATTTTGTTAGGTTGCCTAATAATTCAGCACAGTAATAGTACTCACCTGCACACACAGATATCCCCCTAAAATAGCTAACCAAAAAAAAAAAAAAAAAACTACTTCCAAAAATATTCAGCTTTGATATTATTGATTTTTTGAGGTTCATTGAGAACATGGTTGTTGTTCAATAATACAATGAATCCTCAAAAATACAACTTGCCTAATAATACTGCACTACCTGTATACTTCTATCATAAATACCTTATTATGGTTCTGCAATCTGACGGGTGCGCTTTATATGTTTTCCCTTTTTAAATCTACATTCTATTGTTGAAATGTTATTAATCTTTGTGCACATCTTTACCTTCCTGAAGGAGGCTAAACGGAGCTACAGTTAGAGGCACCTCCACCTCTCCAGCCACCAGCATACTGCCATCTGCTGTGTCGGCACTATTTGGGGGGGGGGCATCCTCCATAACAGGAGCGGTGGCTGTCGATTGGGAGGTCCCTGGCTGATCCTCATCCCTCTCCTCCTCTGCCTCATCCTCCTCTGGCACATCCTCCTCTTCTTCCTCCTCATCAGTGTCCTGGCACCTTTTGCGTTTGTTTCGCACAGTTGGTAGCGGAGCTCCTAGAATAACACAATGTTCATATATTAGAAAAATATTTTCTAATGACGTATGCAAATTCGGTGTGCTCTGCTGTATTGTATATGAATACAACTTAATTTATATAGACAGTTAACCAATGGGAAAATGTTATATTAAAGGGTCTTGTGGGCACTACAGGGGACTGAGCGTGAGCTGGTCTGCCACCATGGTAAAATGAGCTGTTTTTGTCTCCTTTGTTTTGTTCAGACTATATCATGTTAAAAAAAAAGGGCCTGATGGATCACACGGGATTACGATGAAAACCCCACGCCTAACACAGGAATATAGTGGGAATCTATATATATAAAACTCAACGTGTCTGTATGTATGTATTTGTGTTCCAGCATCACGTCCAAACGGCGAAAGATATTTACATGAAACTTGGCACACAGGTTACTTATATGTCAGCCACCAACATTGTATAGGTGATTTAAGCCTTACCCTCCCCCATTTGCCATGGTGGTGGTTTTTCTTTAAATTCCCATTCAACTTCAATTCAATGGGTAATACATGTTACTTCATAACAGCTGTAGATTTTTCGATAACACTTGGTCACATGTTGCTTACACGTCCACTTAAAGCATAGGATAGTTAATTTATCCATTAACTACCCCCATTTGTGATGGTCGTGGTTTTTGTATAAAGTCCCATGCAAAGCAATGGGAAATGTATGTTCCCACATAACTTCTGTGTTGCTGTCTGCTGTCCCATGTCTTTTTTCAACAGTGCTATGAATACCTTGGCTGGTGGTGATATATGTTACCACAACATGGCGTTTGGGTTAATAACATCTGCCCTTACATTAATTACATATGACCTTAAATAACTGTCAACAAAGGAGCTGCGGTGGGTCAACGCGATTGCCACTGCGCTGACAAGCCATTCACCTCTGCAGCTAGGGGTTCTGATCCTGCTCTCGGCTACATGTTAATTGCGTTTGGTGGTCTCAGCCCGGCCTCCGGTGGGAGTGCTATGCGAGGTAAGCCTGCGCTTAGTACGCCTACCCCCCTCCCACAAAAACCACCACACTTACACGTGCACTAGAAAATTGGGTTAACATGCGCGCACTCTGACCACGCGGTCTCTAAAAAGAGAGGCGAAGTACTAACGGGGCTGTTTGAGCGGGCAAATCCTCTCACTACCTTATAGGGAGTCCCTCTGCCACGTTGGCCTTCAAAGCGGAGCAGGTAGGGGGCTGTATGTGAGGACCCCCTCTCACATGCCATTGTCAACAGGGGCATGGAGAAAGGTGGCATATTGCCTCTGGGGGAGCCTGTCTACTCCCAAATCCTGCAGTCCGTCTCCTCTCTAGAGTACACGCACAAAATACACTATAGATAAAAAAAACATAACTGTCAACAATAACTTACCTGGGTGAAATTTAGCACGGAGACGCCTCACCCGGTCCATATGCCGCCTTTTAAGGTCGGACCACTTCTTGACAATGGCCATGCGATCCGGTGGCCCGCCAGGATGTCCTGCTAACTGTTCTAGCACGGAGCTCACCACCTCCTTCTTTTCTGCCTGACTCTGCAGCTTATCATACCCCTTTGCCAGGAACGTCTGCAAGATGAAGAACAAAGTATATTATAATACTTTTGTTTAAAACCTTATGGATATATGACGGAAATCTATGGTATTCAACATTGAGAGCATTCTCGCCTTATTAATCAATGACAGGGTTAACATGACAGATTTTATATCTTGCCATTTTTTAGACTTTTAGATGAATTAATTTAGAATAAATAATGGAGTTGATGTTATTTAAAAACTACAACTACCAGCATGCTCTGATATACCATGTAGCTCCCCGTCACCAGCTGTACAAGAATTATACTTTAACTAGGAGCATGGCTGGACAGTTAATGGCTGTCCGGTAATAACGGGGAGTTGTTTTGCAACAGCTGTAGGCTCCGTTTAGGAAACAGCGACGCATAAGCGAGTAGCGCCCGCATATGAAAATGGTGTTCAAACCACACAAGTGAGTTATCGGCGCGATCGTTAGAGCAAGAGCAATAATTTTAGCCCTAGAGCTACTCTTTAGCTGAAAAAATGCAACCTGTTGAATTATTAAATAATCACCTATCGAGAATTTTTAAGGCTGAAAGTTTGACGCCATGCCACGAGCGGGCAGAATTTTTGAGCGTGACATGTTGGGTATTATTTTACTCGGCGTAACTTTATCTTTCACAAAATCTAAAAAAATTGGGCAAAATTTATAGTTGTGTTATTTTCAAATATCTAAAAAAAATATTTTTTTCCAAAAAAAGAGCGCTTGTAAGACCGCTGCGCAAATACGGTGTGGCAATAAATATTGCAATGATTACCATTTCATTCTCTAGGGTAGGGGTCTCCAAAGTACGGCCCGGGGCCACATCCGGCCCGCCAGGCCATTTTCTCCGGCACGCAGCTGGAGTCACTGGTCCACCTGTTAGTTGTGGAACCTGCGCTGAATATTCGTCCCTAGCAATATGCAGCGCAGGTCCCGCAATCTCTCCCGGCGTCTCACTGTGTTTGTGTAGGCTGCTGGGTCCACGGGCATCCTAGCAGCCAATGATTTGTTTTAGACCCGTTGCCACAACGCCCTGCTCCCCCTCCCGCCTCGCTGTTAACCAGTAACGAGTGTGTATTAAGGCGTGGCGGGAGTCGGGAAGTGCAGCAGGTCTGAACAGCCAGTGTGTGTAATGTCTGACGCGCTAGTAAAGTACACATGCATGGAGGAGGGAGGAGGGGGGCTGATGCGAGATGATTACTGTACACTACTGTGGAGGGTGGCTGAATGACTCTAATATAGCACAAACTTCAGGGTGCTGATAATTCTGATGGGGACACAAGTGGGAGGTGCTCTAATGGGGATACAAGTGACAAGTAGGGGGTGGTGCTCTTATGGGGACACCAGTGGGGGGGTTCTCTAAAGGGGACACCAGTGGGGGGGTTCTCTAATGGGGACACCAGTGGGGGGGTGCTCACCTTATGGGGACACCAGTGGAGGGGGTTTTAATGGGGACAGCAGTAGGGGGTGCCCTAATGGGGACACAGATGTGTGGTGAGACTATTGGGCCCACAGATGTATGGGGACACCAATGTGGGGACACAGATGTATGAGGAGACTGGTGGGGAAACCAATGTGGGGACACAGATGTATGAGGAGACTGGTAGGGAAACAGATGTGTGGGGACACCAGTGTGGGCACACAGATGTGTGGGGACAAGATGTGTGGGGAGTGTGGGGACAGATAATTGTGGGGACACCAGTGTGGGGAGCCAGATGTGTGGGATACCAGTGTGTGGACACAGATGTGTGGGGACACAAGTGTTGGGACACTGATTTATGGGGAGACTGGTGGAGTCACAGATGTGTGGGGACATAGATGTATGAGAGACTGGTGGAGTCACAGATGTGTGGGGACACTGATTTGTGGGGAGACAGGTGTCCCCATACATCTGTGTCCCCACCAGCCTCCACACAAATCAGTGTCCCCCACACTTGTGTCTCCACACATCTGTTGCCTCCCACCAGGTCTCCTCATAGATCTGTGTCCCACATTAGTGTCCCCATACATCTGTATCCCGAACAGTCTCCCCACAAATCAGTGGTTTTCCCACACTTGTGTCCCCACACATCGGTGTCCCCAACAGGTCCTCATACATCTGTGTCCCCAGCAGTCTCCTCATACATCTGTGGTCCCCCACATCAGTGTCCCCACCAGTCTCCCCACACATCTTGTCCCCACACTTGTGTCCTCACACATCTGGGTCCCCACACTGGTGTCCCCACACATGTGTGACCCCCCACCAGTCTCCTCATACATCTGTGTCCCCAGCAGTCTCCTCATACATCTGTGTACCCACATTGGTGTCCCCCACACTTCATGTGTGCCCCCACCAGTCTCCCAAACATCTATGTCCCCACACTTGTGTCTTCACACATCTGGGTCCCCACACTGGTGTCCCACCCCACACATCTGTGACCCCCACCAGTCTCCTCATACATCTGTTACCCCACCACTCTCCTCTACATCTGTGTCCCCACACATGGGTGTCCCCCATACATCTGAGTCCCCACCAATGTGGATGCACAGATGTATGAGGAGACTGGTGGGGCCACAGATGTGTGGGGACACCAGTGTGGGCACACAGATGTGTGGGGACATAGATGTGTGGGGAGACTGGTGGGGGGACAAAATTTTATGGGGAGACACCAATGTGGGGACACAGATGTATGAGGAGACTGAAGGGCTAACAGATGTGTGGGGACAACAGTGTGGGGACACATAATTGTGGGGACACCAGTGTGGGGGCACAGATGTATGAGGACACTGGTGTGGACACAGATGTGTGGGGAGGACACCAGTGTGGGGTCACAGATGTGTGGGGAGATTGGTGGGGACACAGATGTATGGGGACACCAATGTGAGGACACAGATGTATGGGGACACCAATGTGATGACACAGATTTGTGGGGAGACTGGTGGGGACACATGTATGGGGACACCAATGTGGGGACACAGATGTATGAGGAGACTGGTGGGGTAACAGATGTGTGGGGACAACAGTGTGGGGACACAGATTTGTGGGTAGACTGGTGGGGTAACAGATGTGTGGGGACAACAGTGTGGGGACACAGATTTGTGGGGAGACTGGTGGGGACACATGTATGGGGACACCAATGTGGGGAGACAGATGTATGGGGACACCAATGTGATGACACAGATGTATGGGGACACCAATGTGAGGAGACAGATGTGTGGGGACACCAGTGTGGGGACACAGATGTGTGGGGACAAAAGTGTATGAGGAGACTGGTGGGGGGCACAGATGTGTGGGGACACCAGTGTGGGGACACAGATGTGTGGGGACAAAAGTGTATGAGGAGACTGGTGGGGGGCACAGATGTGTGGGGACACCAGTGTGGGGACACAGATGTTTGGGGACAAAAGTGTATGAGGAGACTGGTGGGGGGCACAGATGTGTGGGGACACCAGTGTGGGGACACAGATGTGTGGGGACACCAGTGTGGGGACACAGATGTGTGGGGACACCAATGTGATGACACAGATGTATGGGGACACCAATGTGATGACACAGATGTATGGGGACACCAATGTGATGACACAGATGTATGGGGACACCAATGTGAGGAGACAGATGTGTGGAGACACCAGTGTGGGGACACAGATGTGTGGGGACAAAAGTTTATGAGGAGACTGGTGGGGGGCACAGATGTGTGGGGACACCAGTGTGGGGACACAGATGTGTGGGGACAACAGTGTACGAGGAGACTGGTGGGGGGCGCAGATGTGTGGGGACACCAATGTGATGACACAGATGTATGGGGACACCAATGTGGGGACACAGATGTATGGAGACACCAATGTGGGGACACAGATGTATGGGGACACCAATGTGGGGACACAGATGTATGGGGACACCAATGTGGGGGACACAGATATATGGGGACACCAATGTGGGGACACAGATGTGGGGGAGACTGGTGAGGACACGGATGTAAAACCTCATGCACGCTGGTAGCTTAACCCGCTGAACGATGCTCCATCGTTTTTATTAGACGACAGGACCATCATCCAGTTCTGCTGTCAACAGTAAGTAAAATGCTATTCTTCTTCTACTGTGTCTGGGTTTTATTTAGTTAAATTATTTTTCCGGCCCGCGATATGAGTAAAATATAGAATGTGGCCCTCGAAGTAAAAAGTTTGGAGACCCCTGCTCTAGGGTGTTAGAAAAAAATATATATATAATGTTTGGGGGTTTTAAGTAATTTTCTAGCCAAAAAAAAGTTTTAGTCTCGTAAACACAAAATCTGAACAAATTAGCCCGGGTGTGCACAACATGTTAAATTCATTATGCAAAATAGCAAGGAAAGTGCCTAAATACACATTTACCAAGCAGGGTGTCTGCAGCTGTACAGGCATGCTGGGACTTGTAGTTTTGTAACACCAGGAGAATTGGTGGGAAATTGTTTGGGAAATACTAATATCTGATCTTATATACTAACTTTTAAACTAGTCTAAAATGCAGGTAAAGATAATTCAAATACTCACACAGATCAGCAAATTCTCCTCAGTTGGTGTTAGATTACTTCCGACCATTTTTGTAAGAAAAGAAATCTGGGCACTAGACCAACAACAACTACCTATGGAAAATGAAACTGGCAAGTGTCCAAGTTCCAGGAAGTACGCGCCGTGCGTGTTGTTCGCGCGATTGCGCAAGCGCGCTCGAGAAATTCGCAATACTGTTTTTAAATAAAATTACACATATATTCGATTTCAGAGTGTTACTGTCGAAATTCAAGAAAGGAATTTATCATTCGCATTTTGTGACATTTCGATAAAATATCTCGAATATTCGATTTCAGAAAGAGCAAATCAGAGCGCTTGTAAAGCATGTTCCGAAATTCTGCCAAAAAACAGATGTATGGGGACACCAATGAGATGACACAGATGATGGGGACACAGATGACACAGATAAGGGGACACCAATGGGACACAGATGTATGGGGACACCAATGTGAGGAGACAGATGTGTGGGGACACAGTGTGGGGACACAGATGTATGGGGACACCAATGTGATGACACAGATGTATGGGGACACCAATGTGAGGAGACAGATGTGTGGGGACACCAGTGTGGGGGACAGATGTGTGGGGACCAGTGTGACACAGGTATGGGGACACAGATGACACAGATATGGGGACACCAATGTGAGGAGACAGATGTGTGGGGACACAGTGTGGGGACACAGATGTATGGGGACACCAATGTGAGACACAGAGATGGGGACACCAATGAGGAGACAGATGTGTGGGGACACCAATGTGATGACACAGATGTATGGGGACACCAATGTGATGACACAGATGTATGGGGACACCAATGTGATGACACAGATGTATGGGGACACAATGTGATGACAATGTGGGGACACCAATGGAGACAGATGTGTGGGGGACACCAGTGTGGGGTCACAGATGTATGGGGACACCAATGTGATGACACAGATGTATGGGGACACCAATGTGATGACACAGATGTATGGGGACACCAATGTGATGACACAGATGTATGGGGACACCAATGTGAGGAGACAGATGTGTGGGGACACCAGTGGGGGACACAGATGGGGACACAGATGACACAGATGTGGGGACACCAATGTGATGACACAGATGTATGGGGACACCAATGTGATGACACAGATGTAAGGGGACACCAATGGGACACAGATGTATGGGGACACCAATGTGAGGAGACAGATGTGTGGGGACACCAGTGTGGGGACACAGATGTATGGGGACACCAATGTGATGACACAGATGTATGGGGACACCAATGTGAGGAGACAGATGTGTGGGGACACCAATGTGATGACACAGATGTATGGGGACACCAATGTGATGACACAGATGTATGGGGACACCAATGTGATGACACAGATGTATGGGGACACCAATGTGAGGAGACAGATGTGTGGGGACACCAGTGTGGGGACACAGATGTGGGGACACCAATGATGACACAGATGTATGGGGACACCAATGTGATGACACAGATGTATGGGGACACCAATGTGATGACACAGATGTATGGGGACACCAATGTGATGACACAGATGTATGGGGACACCAATGTGAGGAGACAGATGTGTGGGGACACCAGTGTGGGGACACAGATGTATGGGGACACCAATGTGATGACACAGATGTATGGGGACACCAATGTGAGGAGACAGATGTGTGGGGACACCAGTGTGGGGACACAGATGTGTGGGGGACACCAATGATGACACAGATGTATGGGGACACCAATGTGATGACACAGATGTATGGGGACACCAATGTGATGACACAGATGTATGGGGACACCAATGTGAGGAGACAGATGTGTGGGGACACCAGTGTGGGGACACAGATGTGTGGGGACACAGATGACACAGATATGGGGACACCAATGTGATGACACAGATGTATGGGGACACCAATGTGATGACACAGATGTATGGGGACACCAATGTGATGACACAGATGTATGGGGACACCAATGTGAGGAGACAGATGTGTGGGGACACCAGTGTGGGGACACAGATGTGTGGGGACACCAATGTGATGACACAGATGTATGGGGACACCAATGTGATGACACAGATGTATGGGGACACCAATGTGAGGAGACAGATGTGTGGGGACACCAGTGTGGGGACACAGATGTATGGGGACACCAATGTGATGACACAGATGTATGGGGACACCAATGTGAGGAGACAGATGTGTGGGGACACCAGTGTGGGGACACAGATGTGGGGACACCAATGATGACACAGATGTATGGGGACACCAATGTGAGGAGACAGATGTGTGGGGACACAGATGACACAGATATGGGGACACCAATGTGATGACACAGATGTATGGGGACACCAATGTGAGGAGACAGATGTGTGGGGACACCAGTGTGGGGACACAGATGGTTGTGGGGACACAGATGACACAGATATGGGGACACCAATGTGATGACACAGATGTATGGGGACACCAATGTGATGACACAGATGTATGGGGACACCAATGTGAGGAGACAGATGTGTGGGGACACCAGTGTGGGGACACAGATGTGTGGGGACACCAATGTGATGACACAGATGTATGGGGACACCAATGTGATGACACAGATGTATGGGGACACCAATGTGAGGAGACAGATGTGTGGGGACAAAGTGTGGGGACAAAAGTGTATGGGGACTGGGTGGGGGCACAGATGTGTGGGGACGCCAGTGTGGGGACACAGATGTGTGGGGACAAAAGGAGAGGAGACTGGTGGGGGGCAGATGTGTGGGGGACACCAGTGTGACACAGGATTGGGGAGAACAATGTGATGACAGATGTGGGGAGACCAATGGGACACAGATGTATGGGGACACCAATGTGATGACACAGATGTATGGGGACACCAATGTGATGACACAGATGTATGGGGACAATGAGATGACCAATGTGGGGACACCAATGATGACACAGATGTATGGGGACACCAATGTGAGGAGACAGATGTGTGGGGACACCAGTGTGGGGACACAGATGTATGGGGACACCAATGTGATGACACAGATGTATGGGGACACCAATGTGAGGGACAGACAGATGTGTGGGGACACCAATGTGATGACACAGATGTATGGGGAGACCAATGTGATGACACAGATGTATGGGGACAACAATGTGAGGAGACAGATGTGTGGGGACACATGATGTGTGGGGACAAAAGTGTATGAGGGAGACTGGTGGGGGGACACAGTGATGACACAGATGTATGGGGACACCAATGTTATGACACAGATGTATGGGGACACCAATGTGATGACACAGATGTATGGGGACACCAATGTGAGGAGACAGATGTGTGGGACACCAGTGTGGGGACACAGATGTGGGGGACACAATGTGATGACACAGATGTATGGGGACACCAATGTGATGACACAGATGTATGGGGACACCAATGTGATGACACAGATGTATGGGACACCAATGTGAGGAGACAGATGTGTGGGGACACCAGTGTGGGGACACAGATGTGTGGGGACAAAAGTGTATGAGGAGACTGGTGGGGGGCACAGATGTGTGGGACGCCAGTGTGGGGACACAGATGTGTGGGGACAAAAGTGTATGAGGAGACTGGTGGGGGGCACAGATGTGTGTGGACAATGTGATGACACAGATGTATGGGGACACCAATGTGATGACACAGATGTATGGGGAGACCAATGAGATGACACAGATGTATGGGGACACCAATGTGATGACACAGATGTATGGGGGACACCAATGTGATGACACAGATGTATGGGGACACCAATGTGAGGAGACAGATGTGTGGGACACCAATGTGATGACACAGATGTATGGGGACACCAATGTGATGACACAGATGTATGGGGACACCAATGTGAGGAGACAGATGTGTGGAGACACCAGTGTGGGGACACAGATGTGTGGGGACAAAAGTTTATGAGGAGACTGGTGGGGGGCACAGATGTGTGGGGACACCAATGTGATGACACAGATGTATGGGGAGACCAATGTGATGACACAGATGTATGGGGAGACCAATGAGATGACACAGATGTATGGGGACACCAATGTGATGACACAGATGTATGGGGAGACCAATGTGATGACACAGATGTATGGGGAGACCAATGTGATGACACAGATGTATGGGGAGACCAATGTGATGACACAGATGTATGGGGAGACCAATGAGATGACACAGATGTGATGACACAGATGTATGGGGAGACCAATGTGATGACACAGATGTATGGGGAGACCAATGTGAGACAGATGTGTGGGGACACAGATGTGTGGGGACAAAAGTGTATGAGGAGACTGGTGGGGGGCACAGATGTGTGGGGACACCAATGTGATGACACAGATGTATGGGGAGACCAATGTGATGACACAGATGTATGGGGAGACCAATGAGATGACACAGATGTATGGGGAGACCAATGAGATGACACAGATGTATGGGAACACCAATGTGATGACACAGATGTATGGGGACACCAATGTGAGGAGACAGATGTGTGGAGACACCAGTGTGGGGACACAGATGTGTGGGGACAAAAGAGGAGAAAGTGTGTTATGAGGAGACTGGTGGACACCAAGGGGCACAGATGTGTGGGGACGCCAGTGTGGGGACACAGATGTGTGGGGACAAAAGTGTATGAGGAGACTGGTGGGGGGCACAGATGTGTGGGGGACACCAATGTGATGACACAGATGTATGGGGAGACCAATGTGATGACACAGATGTATGGGGAGACCAATGAGATGACACAGATGTATGGGGACACCAATGTGATGACACAGATGTATGGGGACACCAATGTGATGACACAGATGTGTGGGGACAAAAGTGTATGAGGAGACTGGTGGGGGGCACAGATGTGTGGGGACACCAGTGTGGGGACACAGATGTGTGGGGACAAAAGTGTATGAGGAGACTGGTGGGGGGCACAGATGTGTGGGGACGCCAGTGTGGGGACACAGATGTGTGGGGACAAAAGTGTATGAGGAGACTGGTGGGGGGCACAGATGTGTGGGGACACCAATGTGATGACACAGATGTATGGGGAGACCAATGAGATGACACAGATGTATGGGGACACCAATGTGATGACACAGATGTATGGGGACACCAATGTGAGGAGACAGATGTGTGGGGACACCAGTGTGGGGTCACAGATGTATGGGGAAACCAATGTGATGACACAGATGTATGGGGACACCAATGTGATGACACAGATGTATGGGGACACCAATGTGATGACACAGATGTATGGGGGACACCAATGTGAGGAGACAGATGTGTGGGGACACCAGTGTGGGGACACAGATGTGTGGGGACACCAATGTGATGACACAGATGTATGGGGACACCAATGTGATGACACAGATGTATGGGGACACCAATGTGATGACAAAGATGTATGGGGACACCAATGTGAGGAGACAGATGTGTGGGGACACCAGTGTGGGGACACAGATGTGTGGGGACACCAATGTGATGACACAGATGTATGGAGACACCAATGTGATGACACAGATGTATGGGGACACCAATGTGATGACACAGATGTATGGGGACACCAATGTGAGGAGACAGATGTGTGGGGACACCAGTGTGGGGACACAGATGTGTGGGGACAAAAGTGTATGAGGAGACTGGTGGGGGGCACAGATGTGTGGGGACGCCAGTGTGGGGACACAGATGTGTGGGGACAATAGTGTATGAGGAGACTGGTGGGGGGCACAGATGTGTGGGGACACCAATGTGATGACACAGATGTATGGGGAGACCAATGTGATGACACAGATGTATGGGGAGACCAATGAGATGACACAGATGTATGGGGACACCAATGTGATGACACAGATGTATGGGGACACCAATGTGATGACACAGATGTATGGGGACACCAATGTGAGGAGACAGATGTGTGGAGACACCAGTGTGGGGACACAGATGTGTGGGGACAAAAGTTTATGAGGAGACTGGTGGGGGCACAGATGTGTGGGGACACCAGTGTGGGGACACAGATGTGTGGGGACACCAATGTGATGACACAGATGTATGGGGACACCAATGTGATGACACAGATGTATGGGGACACCAATGTGAGGAGACAGATGTGTGGAGACACCAGTGTGGGGACACAGATGTGTGGGGACAAAAGTTTATGAGGAGACTGGTGGGGGGCACAGATGTGTGGGGACACCAGTGTGGGGACACAGATGTGTGGGGACAACAGTGTATGAGGAGACTGGTGGGGGGCGCAGATGTGTGGGGACACCAATGTGATGACACAGATGTATGGGGACACCAATGTGGGGACACAGATGTATGGAGACACCAATGTGGGGACACAGATGTATGGGGACACCAATGTGGGGACACAGATGTATGGGGACACCAATGTGGGGGACACAGATATATGGGACACCAATGTGGGGACACAGATGTGGGGGAGACTGGTGAGGACACGGATGTAAAACCTCATGCACGCTGGTAGTTTAACCCGCTGAACGATGCTGCCATCGTTTTATTAGACGACAGGACCATCATCCAGTTCTGCTGTCAACAGTAAGTAAAATGCTATTCTACTTCTTCTACTGTGTATTTATTTTAAATAAATTATTTTTTTTCCGGCCCGCGGATATGAGTAAAATATAGAATGTGGGCCCTCGAAGTAAAAAGTTTGGAGACCCTGCTCTAGGGTGTTAGAAAAAAAAATAATAATGTTTGGTTGGGGTTTTAAGTAATTTTCTAGCCAAAAAAAAGTTTTAGTCTCGTAAACACAAGTTTTAGTCACAAACACCAAATTATCTGAACAAATTAGCCCGGTGTGCACAACATGTTAAATTCATTATGCAAAATAGCAAGGAAAGTGCCTAAATACACATTTACCAAGCAGGGTGTCTGCAGCTGTACAGGCATGCTGGGACTTGTAGTTTTGTAACACCAGGAGAGAAATTGTTTGGAAATACTAATATCTGATCTTATATACTAACTTTTAAACTAGTCTAAAATGCAGGTAAAGATAATTCAAATACTCACACAGATCAAAATATTCTCCTCAGTTCTTGAAAGGTTGCTTCCAACCATCTTTCCAATTAAAGTTGTGGAACTTGGCCAACTAAAAATTCCTAGGTGAAATGAAACTGGCAAGTGTCCAAGTTCCAGGAAGTAGTCGCGCGTGCGTGTTGTTCGCGCGATTGCGTAAGCGCGCTCGAGAAATTCGCAATACTGTTTTTAAATAAAATTACACATATATTCGATTTTAGAATGTTACTGTAGAAATTGCGCAATAAATTTCTCATTCGCATTTTTGAGAAATTACGATAAAATATCAAGAATATTCTGAGCCAATCAGAGTGCTCCTTCCGCATTTGCCGAATATTCTCAATTATTTTGTATTGCAATATATCACGAATATTCTGAGCCAATCAGAGTGCTCCTTACACATTTGCCGAATATTCTCAATTATTTTGTATTGCAACATATCACGAATATTCTGAGCCAATCAGAGTGCTCCCTCCGCATTTCTCGAATATTCGCAATTCGCAATTCGCAATAGCGAAAATTCGCAATGATTTCACTTGCAAAAATATCACGAATATTCGTATTTAGCGAATATATCACGAATATTCGACAATATATTCGAGATATATCGCGAATTCGAATATGGCATATTCTGCTCAACACTAATATTCAGGACTTTGGCAGTAAGATCTTTGTATCAAGATTCTCAAGCTTCCACAGCTGCATGGTTATGAAAGGGTCTTGCTATGCGCGCGAGCTCCGGGATGGCGGCTTAAGCACGGAGCTCCGCAGCACCCCAGCCCCACGATCTCTTTAGTGGGCACAGCTCCCTTCGCCTGGACCCAGCTCCTCCGCACACACATCGGGGCCCGATAGAGCATCCCTTCGGATGTCTGCACCGGCAGCCAGACGTGACTTGGAGCCGGAGTTTAACAGACTCAGCGGGGAAGCAAGATCCAAGATGGCCGCGGCTGCAGCGTCTGCACAGCCACTCGTCTCCACAGGGGAAAGGATCTCGGATGCCAGGCAAGTGCTCACCCAAGCCACCCTCACATATGCCCAGGCAGCCCAAAGCTCCAGCCACATGTCTGCAGCACCCTCCCCAGCTTCCACGGAATCCCTGCTAGGCACAGTGGAAGGATACTCCATGTCCCCATTAGGCCCTACGTTCCCCTCCACGCCTGCAACACCTGCACTGGGTCATCACGGCCTTGAACAGTGCTCCACTCAGGATGACATGTTCATCAAATTCACAGCTTTGCTTGAAAGGGGATTAGCCAATACTGCAACTCAGATAGCCAGAGAAATGAAAGCAGACTTTGCCAACTTGGGCTCTAGGATGGAAGCTATAGAGAGCAAGCTTGATTTAACAGTATCTCACACCAACCAAAATGCTGCTCATGTTCAGACCCTCCAAGATCAGCTAGACACGGCCTTATCTAAGATAGATGAACTCGAGAATAGGTCTAGGAGGTCCAATTTTAGGGTCAGGGGCCTCCCCGAGTCCATCTCTGACATCCCTGAAGCGATCCAGGATCTTATTAAAGGCCTTATTCCAAATATTCCATCGCATCGCCTTGAATTGGACCGAGCCCATAGAGCTCTGGGCCCACCCAGAAAGGATGGCTCACCAAGAGACATTGTAGTCAAGACACATTTCTATGCTACCAAGGAAGCAGTCATGAAACAATCCCGGTCCCTGCAGCAGATCTCTTGCCGCGGTCATCAGGTTCAAATATTTGCGGACTTATCTCCGTTCACCATCCAGAGAAGGAGATCCCTTAAACCGTTACTCACCGTGCTCTCCAAACAGGATATCAAATACCATTGGGCCTTCCCCTTCGCAGTTAAATTCTTTGTCCAGGGCAGAGCCTATGCCTTTTCCAGCTTACAAGAAGGGGAGAGACTTTTGCTACATCTAAAATTGATTCACCAGGAAGCTCCCATGGATGTCTCCGGGGGCTCTGTGCCCTCCTCCAAGCGCCCTCCTCCCATGAGTCCAATTTCTCCGTCATGGAATACCGGGAAACCTAAGAAGTCCAAAGACGGGGGTTCCTCTAATAATGGATGAACAGTTCATTATGCTACTTGCTTGCTCTTCTTTCGGGGCAGTCTGCCCTGGGACTTCAGGTCTTGAAGGGTCTCCCCGCCCTGAATATCCAGGGGGGGCCCCTTTGCCTGATCACACCTGGATTTTGGGATGTGTGTCAATAGGAATTTGCATTTTGTTGTTGTGTTTTTTTTTCCCTTCAGGTTTTGGTTGCTGTGCTACTGTACTTGTTTTTTTTTTGTCTTTTTTTTTTTACTATGTTTCAACAAGGGGCTGGGGTGTTACCCTTGCGTCTCCACCCCTCCCACTCAGGCGGTTTTCCGTTTTTGAGGGACGGGTAGTCGACCCTAGTAGGTAGGGTATTGACTCTGTTGTCTCAGGAACCTGGCTAGTATTTCTGGCCAAGGTTTCTGAATATTCTTGATTGAATGTTTTTGCTTTTGTGTTTGTTTCCCCAACTCTTCTTTTTCTCACTCTGTCTTTTCTTTCGAGCCAGTTTACGGACGTCACGAGACCAGGGAGGATGCTCTTGGTATGCCTTTTCTCAGCCATCGCTGCTCTTAATTGCCAGTAGAAGACGTCTAAGGGTAAGTGATATATGTATTTACAGCGGTCCACCCCTCTGTTCCAATGCCTGACCCAGACCTTCCTAGTGAAGAGCTTAAGATTGCCTCGCACAACGCTCAAGGTCTAAACTCTCCCAGGAAAAGGAGACTAGCACTTACCCACTATCACTCTATGAGGTTTGATGTTGTCCTACTCCAGGAGACTCATTTCCCAACTCGGTACAGTCCCAAATTCCTCCACTCTCACTTCCCTACCTTTTATATGGCTAACGCCGAAAACAAGACCAGAGGGGTAGCGGTTTTATTCTCTAAAAACTCCAAATTTCATCATATGGCCACACACAGAGACCCGGAGGGTAGGTTTATCCTTGTTAAGGGCCTGATCGGGGGTGTCCTATACTCTTTTATATCCTATTATGCTCATAACAAGGGCCAGGCGTCCTTTTTTCAAGCCCTTCTCAGAACCCTTCTTCCGATTGTGGAGGGCAAGCTGATTTTGGGTGGCGACTCGAACACTGCTTTCGATCAGGGTCTGGACAGGTCTAGACCTCCTGGGTCTCAGCTTACACGCCCCACTAAGGCCAGCCTAAAGATAGCCAGATCACTTTATTCTCACGGTTTGGTTGACATCTGGAGGGAACTAAACCCTACTACGAGGGATTACACTCATTATTCTGCCCCACACAATCTTTATGCTAGAATTGACCATATTTTAGTCCCCCCCAGCCTCATCCCTTCTGCCTCCAAGGCCTCTATTGCCGACTGCTCTTGGTCTGACCACTCCATAGTATACCTTCACTTACAAAATTCCCTTTTTAACTCAGCCAGGGCCCATTGGCAACTCAATGAATCTATTTTAAGTGACCCTTCTGTTGTAGCGGATATAGGGAAATCCTTGCGGGAATACTTTCTCTTCAACAAAGTTGAAAATGTCTCCCCGGAAGTCCTGTGGGCGGCCCATAAGGCCGCGATCAGGGGTAAAATAATCGAAATTGCCACTCGTGTCAAGAAGGAGAGGCTAATAGACATCAAAAACCTGGAGAGTAGATTTTTAACTCTGAAGACCCAACATAAAAAATCTCCCTCCAAGGACCTCTTGGATCAAATAGATGCCACCAGGTTGGAACTTAACCTGGCTCTCACGATGAAAGCAGAAAAGGATCTCCGACGGAGCGGAGCGAAATTTTACTGTCGCCGAGACAAAATTGGCTCCATGTTGGCCTCCAAGTTGTCTCCGCGCTTTCACTCTCACTCTTTTCCCAAAGTTAGAATCGCTGATCAGACATTATCAGCTAATCCCAAAAAAATTATGTTAGCATTTCAAGAATTTTACTCTAAACTATATAGTTCCGGTCGGGTCGTCGGCAACCTGGGTGGGTTGCTTCTCCTTTTCTCCGGGAACTCTCTATTCCGGCTCTCACACCTTCACATAGGGAGGTTTTGGAGGCGGAATTTTCGGTTGAGGAAATAGTGGAGGTCATAAAAAACCTAAAGACGGGCTCCTCTCCAGGGCCAGATGGTCTGTCAGCTCCCTATTATAAAGCATTCTCTGATATTTTAGCTCCCTATATGGCTAGTTTTTTTAATGCAAAATCCAAAGGAGCCCCACTAGATCCTCATCTCAATACAGCATTTATTACGGTAATTCCTAAACCTAACAAGAACCCGGAGGAGGTGGAGAACTACAGACCCATCTCACTCATTAATAACGACCTGAAGATCCTAACTAAGATCTTAGCAAACAGGTTGGCTTCCTTCATAGGCAGATACATACATAAGGACCAGGTGGGTTTCATACCAGGTCGTCAGGGTCCAGACCAGATTAGGAGGGCCATTGACATTATCTCCCTCTTGCAGTCGAATTGGGCAGGCGGCCCCACTCAGAAGGGAATGCTCTTGTCCCTTGATTTGCACAAGGCCTTTGACTCCATAGAATGGTCCTACTTGTTTCCCCTTTTAGAATGTTGGGGGTTTGGCAGCAGATTCTTAGGGGTCCTCCACGCTCTATACTCTACTCCTAGAGCAATGGTACGTTTCCAGGGACATTACTCCCCCCCTTTTGGCATCTTTAGAGGGACTAGGCAGGGGTGTCCCCTTTCCCCCCTAATTTTTGCGATCGCAATCGAAACGCTCGCAATTGCGATTAGGTCCAATCCGAACATTTTGGGCGTTTCGTGTGGTTCCCAAACCCATAAATGTGGCCTTTTTGCCGACGATATGTTATTGTTCCTGACTTCCCCTATTACCTCCCTTCCCAATCTCTTTAAAGTCTTAAATAACTTTGCTGCGGTCTCAGGTCTCAAGGTTAATTTCACAAAGTCCTGCGCTCTCAATGTCTCTCTAACTTCTGACACAGTGGCAACAATTAGAAGCTCCTTCCCTTTTCAATGGAGGGATGACCGCTTAGAATATTTGGGAATTAATCTCACCCCCAAAATAGAACTGTTATACTCTGCAAATTTTCCTCCCGTCTATAAAAAACTGGAAGCAGACTTAAAGGCCTGGGCAAAGGGCAGTCTTTCGTGGCTCGGCAGAATTCACTCAGTCAAAATGACCCTCCTTCCCCGAATGCTATATCTGTTTAGAGCACTCCCAATTAAGGTTAGGAAAGACCACCTCCTCTCTCTACAGAGGAAGGTAAATAAGTTTGTGTGGGGTAGGTCAGGTCATAGATTACCTTCTTCTACACTCCTCAGACCTAAAAGGAGGGGGGGACTAGGCCTTCCGCGACTTTTTGGTTATTATCAGGCAGCTCGTCTTTCTCAGCTTTCGGTGGTCTATTCCAAATCTGAGAAACCGGACTGGATACAGATCGAGAGACAAGCAGCCCCTTCCTATACTCTAGACTTTTTACTCTGGATCCCCTCCAGGAATCGCCCTCCTATCCTTTCGCCGATTCTTTCTCAGTCTCTTTCTCTTTGGGACACATTGCGGTCCAATACAAGTTTGGTCTCAGACATTCATCCCCTGGCGCACATCTTTAATAATCATGAATTTATCCCGGGACTAGATATCACGGCCTTCAGGTGGTGGCTGGACAAGGGACTGTACCGAATTAGGCACTTCTTTCTAGCATCGGGTCCCATTACCTTAAAATTTTGTCAACAAAAGCTTGAGCTTCCGACGTCGGAAATTTTCAGGTTTAGACAGATACATCACTTCCTCCACAAGACTTGGAAGGGGAAACCCATCCCACCCCGAATTACAGCCTATGAGCATTGGTGTGGGGAGGCTGTTGATCAGAGGGGTGGAATATCTGTCATATATCACTCCCTTGCACTTCAGGATAGTAAGACGTCTTATATGGCAGCCTGGGAAACTGATTTCCAATTCCAATGGAGCTTGGATTCATGGTCGACTGCATATGCGAAAGCATACAAAGGTATCCAAAATGTTTCCCTGATAGAGGCCAATTTAAAGGTTGTCACAAGATGGTACTACACCCCTGTAAAATTGTCTCGTATGTTTCCCTCTGCCAACCCCTTATGTTTTAGGGGTTGCGACATCATGGGTTCTATGGCACACATCTGGTGGGAATGCCCAAAAATTAGACCTTTCTGGAAAAGAGTGTTCAATTTAATTTTCAAAGTGACCAATCTTCAGCTCCCTAGAACTCCTGATGTTGCTCTCCTCAACGCCTATATCCCCAATACCAATAAATTCACACGATCCTTGATCCACTTTATTCTCTTAGGTGCCAAGGCTACGTTGGCCAAGGCTTGGAAACAGCCCTCGGTCTCTTTCTCAGCTGTAATACGTAAGACTTCCTGGATTATGTCCCAAGAAAAAGTGGCCAGTATTTGGCTTGACACCAAAGATCAATTTGATTCCATTTGGGAACCGTGGGCCTTATTCATGGGCATCTCATTGATACCAGGGGTTCCTGCCCAGAGATCGAACCAATTAGGTACTTCTCAGGTCGGGGCACCGTAGACTGGCTCTTCGTCCTCTTCTCTTCTCTCCCTTTTTTTTCTCCCCACTTTATTCCCCTAGGTCCTCTCTCTTGAGGTATTCTAGTTCCATTATATAAGATATATTTCAAAATGGTTACTTATTCTCCTCTTCTTTTTAAGTTTTTTTTTTGTACATTGAACTCAGAGCGTCCACGACACTTACGTGACTTTGGGACGGGTAGGATTGTGTCGAAGCCTTAATTTTTCCTGTAGATGCTTGGCGTCTCACCCCAGCATAGTATTGCTCCCACTTGGGATGCTGGGGGGATTCTTCTGAGCTCCGGGGGTTGGTTTTTGTATGATTGTTTCAGTTTTAGCACCCGGCTTCATGTCTCACCAGGTCCATATAGAGAATATTATGAAGCATATCCTCAATACTCCCACCCACAGTATGCACCCTCCGTTCCAACACATAATAGGTTCTCTCCTTTAAGGGAACAAAGACGTGAACATGACTCTTATTACTATGGGGCGGATAGCCATGAGTTAACCCCACTTTACCAAGAAAGGTCAGATACTTATGGTGAACGGGGTTTTCACGAGGACCATTTCGCAAAGAAAGGTCCAAACCCAAGAGAGGTTGCAGAAGTGGCAGGAGAATCCAGAAAAGGAAAAAGAAGGAGAACATAAAATGCCAGGGTGTTTTCAACCTTAGCACTAAGACACTTACACCTGACGAGCAATCGATATTAGATAAAGGTCTCAAATATGCTCCACCCAAGCAATTAAGTAAATTTGGGACCTTTATTGATATCCAAAAATATATCCGTAAGATCAACATACAAAGATATATAAGTTCCAACACACAAAGATACACAGACAGGGCAGTGACATCAGGGACAGTGCATTCCGGATTGTCTAATCCTTCCCTGTTTAATCCCCCTGTAACAGTAGCACCAGCTGTTAGGATTTTCAGGGAATGCGTCCTAAGCGATTTGTCTAAACTATCTGTTAAGACACCATACACACCCTCCCTATCGAAGTCTGGGTTGAAATCTTTGTGTGACCGTAAGGATCTAGTCATACGCCCCGCCGACAAAGGCGGAGGCATTGTGATTTTAGACAAATCCCAGTATGAGACTGAGATGTTACGGATACTTAATGAACCCGACACATACAAAGAGATTCCTAGTAATCCCACCAATATTTACAAAAAACAATTACAAACCTTGGTTAATAAAGGTTTTGATTTGAAAATCTTAAATAAAAAAGAAAAGGCTTTCCTTGTACCAAAAGCACCACGCATACCTACCATTTATTATCTGCCTAAGATACACAAGCACTCTACCCAACCGCCAGGGAGACCAATAGTCAGTGGCATTGATTCTGTCACGGCCCGTATAGGCCAATACATAGACCATTATTTACAACCTCTGGTTAGGAAGACTCCATCGTATCTTAAAGATACGGGTGATACAATCAGACTATTGGAGCAATTGGAAGTTAAAGGTGACTACATACTTGCCACTGCAGACGTGGCCTCCCTTTACACTTGCATCCCGCATCACTTGGGTATCACAGCAGTGCAACACTTTCTAAATAAAGAACCTACCATTGCCCCATTTCAGAGCAACTACATCATAGAGTTGCTTGAATTTGCAACCAAACATAATTATTTTTGGTTTAATGAGTGCTATTACCTTCAACAAAAAGGTGTAGCTATGGGGGCCAAGTTCGCACCTAGCCTTGCGAACCTTTTCATGGCCAAGTGGGAGGAGGATGTCGTCTATCTGCAAAATCACCCATCCCTTGTCATCTGGGCTAGATATATAGACGACATCCTCCTCCTATGGAATGGTAGCTCCGATACATTACAGTCCTTCTTCAATGATTTGAACCAGAATGACAGAGGGATATCACTTACATTTGAATTTAGCAACACCAGTGTACATTTTCTAGATCTGGAAATAGCACTGGTTAATCGCAAATTCCAGTTTAAGACTTATTTCAAACCAACAGACAGAAATGCCTTCATCCCTATTGACAGTTGCCATCACAACTCATGGCTTAAATCCGTACCTCGGAGCCAGTTTTTCAGGCTCCGGAGAAATTGTACAGATACTACATCTTTTCTAACTGAGGCAGAAATGTTAAAACATAGATTTGTGGAGAAAGGGTACTCAACAGAATTAGTTAATTCAGAAATCCAAAGAGCACTTACCCTAGATAGATCATCATTAGTTGCAGTCAAACCCAAGCTTCCAGTTGATGACAAGTTTAGGTTCGCTATGACTACCTCGTTTTCCATCCAACATAAACAAGTGGTGAATATTATCAACAAACATTGGGACATTCTCAGAAATGATACTATATTGAATTCTATACTCCCAGAACGAGCAAAGGTAGTCTTTAGGGGAGCACCATCACTACACAATCGCATTGCCCCTAACATCATTAATCCCCCAAAAAAGGTTTCTTTTTTTCATCAAATGGTTGGTTTCTTTCCTTGCAAAAAATGCAAAGTATGCCAGCACAATACACCTCTGCAACGTAAGGTCACACATTTTTCCTCCACGATTACACACAAACAGTATGCTATCAGACAATTCTGTACTTGTGAAACTAGTTACATAGTGTATTTAATTACTTGTCCGTGTGGCAAGCAATATGTGGGCCGTACGATCAGATCTTTCTCAGTACGAGTTGGTGAACACATTTCTCTCATTAAAAGTGGGGATGTCAACCATACTGTCCCAAGACACTACAAACAATATCATAATAGAGATCCTAGTGGCTCCCAGTTCTTAATAATTGACAAATATGAAGCTCCATGGAGGGGTGGCGCTAAAACTAGGGGCGTTTCACGTTTAGAAACGTTCTGGATTTTCGAGCTCCAGTCCCACCGCCCATTAGGCTTGAATGTAGACTGGGACATCAATTCATTCATTGATAAGTCCTAATGTGAGACATGCTATGGTCATATGTTTTCACTAACACACATCAAGTCACAGTATTTATTATTCATTTATATATTTATTATATTTTTTATTTTTTATTTATTAATATATTTACTATGCTTCATTTTGCGAAACGTGTTTTTTGGTGCATATATTATTCAATGATTATTTGTTTATTATGTGAGACATGATATGGTCATATGTTTTCACTAACACACATCATGTTACAGTATTTATTATTCATTTATATATTTATTATTTTTTATTGTATTAATATATTTACTATGCTTCACTTCGTGAAACGTGTTTGTTGGTACATATACTATTCAATGAATATTTGTTTATTACATATTATATCGAATGTATAATTGTAATTTGGAAATCATTTGTGCGTGGTGCCCTGGTTGAGAGTCCCACTCACATTTCCAGTTCGCACATTTAATTATTCCCAATTATTCATTGCCCTCCGATATACTTCCATTACTTCCAGGACCCATTTAATATTAAGGCCGGCCTTCCTTTTGTTCTTTTAGTCATAAGTGTAATGCTACTGTGAACGCCCCCTTTATCCCTTTATTATTAAGGTTGTCCTTTTATACTTGTATACCAATTTATTTTTTTTGAGAGTCATTTATTTATTTCATTGACTCATCAATTTTATACATTGTAACTTTTTTCTTCCCATATTGCAAAAAACTTATTTTTTATCCATTTAATGTGGACCCTGACGAGCGCTTGTGATGGAGCGCATCACGTGACAGATGGAACGCATACGATGGAGCGCATCACATGACATGTGGAGCGCATGTGATGCAGCGTACCACGTGTTCTTTACAGCGTTCATCGTGACGCGCACGGTGTAAAATATGTGAGGGGCATGTTCTCCAATCATTGACCGCACAGTGGCTGTGACTCACGTGCGCGCCGTCTGATTGGGTAAGCGTGGTTCTTCGCTACGCCGTCCGCGCCCGGCACCCCTTTATTAGTGCGTCACGGGGCCCGTGTTGGTACGTAGATGGACCCGCCTACGGACTTACGCGTCACCGCACTATACACGTCGCACGACGTCACATCACTCGAGGCCCCATGTAGATCTATCTATGGGTCCCCTACTTGTGATGTATGAGGTCTTCCGACGCCATCTTTATTGAGGGATCCACTCAGAAGAGCTGCCTTTATACGGCTGCCATCTGGGTATACCCTGTGTTTATACATTATTAACACTCAGGCTCATTATGCAGCCTTTGTGTTTCTTTAGTATTTTTATTATTTAACCTCAATTGGACGGGCGAGTGGCTTATGATCCAAGATACTTTTAGTTTTGTATGCCATTACTATACACTCATAATGAGGCTTGGAACTCAAGCCCAGACGCCATTTTGGCCTATCCCGGAAGTGAACCAATTAATGATGTTTGCATGTGAGGTGAGTGTGACTCTCATTAAGGGACCACTTATTGTGTATTTATATTCAAGTGGCTATGGTGGTCTGTTACCCTTTGACAACGTGTTTGTACACGAAACGCGTCAGGGAAGATTCTACTGTCGCCACATTATGACTGCAAGCGCGCTTTTTTTATCCTGATCCATGTAAGTTCATTACTTATTAAATCTTTTAATACCGTGACGGTATCACACTATTGCTCCTTCTTTTCTCCTGCACACCATTCTCAACGTATACCTACTGAGCATCAAGCCCTGGATAACTGAAGTCCCCCTCCCGGATTACTATACTGACGTACATCCCTGTCACCGGCAGTTCTATGAGGCTTCGATCCACGCTGGATGATCCAAAAGCTTATGTGACTCTCCAGTCTGTATAGCTGGCAGAGTCCACTTGATCTGGTAAGCCTCCATGCTTTATTGGGTGAAGGTCTTCTTCCTTTTTTATATCACCACACAAGAGTTCGCTTAGAGGACATCACTTGTTTATATTGAACACTTATAGCTTTTGGATTTGGACATCGATTGCAATTTTTTTGTTCAGGACATTTCATTTCTCATACTAGTGACTATTTAATTTTGTTCACTGGTTATTGGTCATTTTTTCTTTTTTATTGTGTATAGTTGGTTATTTTTTCACAAAATATTCTTTCTATGATCATATTTTCTAATCACATACAATTTTTTAGCACATAGATATATTTATTTATATTCTATTTACTTAGCGCTACACATTTTTTTATCCACATTATTTTTTGCTTATTGTTTTCTATTAGCTGTGTTTAGCGGCTCACATTATTTACCTAAAGCAGCGCGATATTTCCCCAATCTATCTACAACTTGTTATCCACTGAAACATTAATATCGCTGCAGCTTCACTATCTTATTATTTGTCTATAGACACACCATTATGGATGTCTTTGATTATAGGTCATCTAGGACTGTTGATACCAAAGGGGTTTTTACTAACACTGGTAATGACACTGAGTTGGGGGGGTTGTTTTTAAGACTCAAAAACATTATGACTTCCGAACTACACACCCTATGGGATATTGTTTTTCTCGAACAGTATATTTCTGAAAGTATGGTTCCACGTAGCCTACGTTGGGATGTACACCCACAACAGGGTGACTCTGAAATTAGTGCCTGGTTTAGTTATTTCAATGAAGCAGGTGTTGGTTTTTTGAGTTTTCTTGTCTCTAAGAAAAGGAATAGATTGCTCTCCTTTGATAGAGAGATTCAAGAAATAAAAGATAAACTCTCCATACACAAAAATTCGCTTGAATATGGCTCTCTTTCGTCCAATCTTCAGAACCATTTGGAAAAAGAGGACCGTGATCAGCGAAATAAAAAACACAAAAAGTATTCTCGTGATGTGGGCGATTATTACAAAAATAATTGTGTTTTTGGTTGGCAGAAGTCTGTCACATCTACCACATCAGTTCCAGCAATGGACACGACTCCCGCCACAGAATCTGGATTACCATCTCTTCCAGTTCCTTCTATGGCTCCTGGAGTTGTCGCTGCTCAGTTTGGATCTAACCATCTAACTCAGAGGGGTAGTGACACCTCAAGGGCCATACCGCTCTCTCAGTCTAGACCGGCATACCCCAGTCCTCGTACTCCGAGGAATTACACCAGGGGAAGGGGTAATAATAGGGCAAAACGTGGTGGTAGAGGCCAATCTAGGGGTGGTTCTCAACACTACCCACCACGCTTCCAAAATGGACGAGGCAGCTATGCCTCACCAGGTCCATATAGAGAATATTATGAAGCATATCCTCAATACTCCCACCCACAGTATGCACCCTCCGTTCCAACACATAATAGGTTCTCTCCTTTAAGGGAACAAAGACGTGAACATGACTCTTATTACTATGGGGCGGATAGCCATGAGTTAACCCCACTTTACCAAGAAAGGTCAGATACTTATGGTGAACGGGGTTTTCACAAGGACCATTTCGCAAAGAAAGGTCCAAACCCAAGAGAGGTTGCAGAAGTGGCAGGAGAATCCAGAAAAGGAAAAAGAAGGAGAACATAAAATGCCAGGGTGTTTTCAACCTTAGCACTAAGACACTTACACCTGACGAGCAATCGATATTAGATAAAGGTCTCAAATATGCTCCACCCAAGCAATTAAGTAAATTTGGGACCTTTATTGATATCCAAAAATATATCCGTAAGATCAACATACAAAGATATATAAGTTCCAACACACAAAGATACACAGACAGGGCAGTGACATCAGGGACAGTGCATTCCGGATTGTCTAATCCTTCCCTGTTTAATCCCCCTGTAACAGTAGCACCAGCTGTTAGGATTTTCAGGGAATGCGTCCTAAGCGATTTGTCTAAACTATCTGTTAAGACACCATACACACCCCCCTATCGAAGTCTGGGTTGAAATCTTTGTGTGACCGTAAGGATCTAGTCATACGCCCCGCCGACAAAGGCGGAGGCATTGTGATTTTAGACAAATCCCAGTATGAGACTGAGATGTTACGGATACTTAATGAACCCGACACATACAAAGAGATTCCTAGTAATCCCACCAATATTTACAAAAAACAATTACAAACCTTGGTTAATAAAGGTTTTGATTTGAAAATCTTAAATAAAAAAGAAAAGGCTTTCCTTGTACCAAAAGCACCACGCATACCTACCATTTATTATCTGCCTAAGATACACAAGCACTCTACCCAACCGCCAGGGAGACCAATAGTCAGTGGCATTGATTCTGTCACGGCTAGTATAGGCCAATACATAGACCATTATTTACAACCTCTGGTTAGGAAGACTCCATCGTATCTTAAAGATACGGGTGATACAATCAGACTATTGGAGCAATTGGAAGTTAAAGGTGACTACATACTTGCCACTGCAGACGTGGCCTCCCTTTACACTTGCATCCCGCATCACTTGGGTATCACAGCAGTGCAACACTTTCTAAATAAAGAACCTACCATTGCCCCATTTCAGAGCAACTACATCATAGAGTTGCTTGAATTTGCAACCAAACATAATTATTTTTGGTTTAATGAGTGCTATTACCTTCAACAAAAAGGTGTAGCTATGGGGGCCAAGTTCGCACCTAGCCTTGCGAACCTTTTCATGGTCAAGTGGGAGGAGGATGTCGTCTATCTGCAAAATCACCCATCCCTTGTCATCTGGGCTAGATATATAGACGACATCCTCCTCCTATGGAATGGTAGCTCCGATACATTACAGTCCTTCTTCAATGATTTGAACCAGAATGACAGAGGGATATCACTTACATTTGAATTTAGCAACACCAGTGTACATTTTCTAGATCTGGAAATAGCACTGGTTAATCGCAAATTCCAGTTTAAGACTTATTTCAAACCAACAGACAGAAATGCCTTCATCCCTATTGACAGTTGCCATCACAACTCATGGCTTAAATCCGTACCTCGGAGCCAGTTTTTCAGGCTCCGGAGAAATTGTACAGATACTACATCTTTTCTAACTGAGGCAGAAATGTTAAAACATAGATTTGTGGAGAAAGGGTACTCAACAGAATTAGTTAATTCAGAAATCCAAAGAGCACTTACCCTAGATAGATCATCATTAGTTGCAGTCAAACCCAAGCTTCCAGTTGATGACAAGTTTAGGTTCGCTATGACTACCTCGTTTTCCATCCAACATAAACAAGTGGTGAATATTATCAACAAACATTGGGACATTCTCAGAAATGATACTATATTGAATTCTATACTCCCAGAACGAGCAAAGGTAGTCTTTAGGGGAGCACCATCACTACACAATCGCATTGCCCCTAACATCATTAATCCCCCAAAAAAGGTTTCTTTTTTTTCATCAAATGGTTGGTTTCTTTCCTTGCAAAAAATGCAAAGTATGCCAGCACAATACACCTCTGCAATGTAAGGTCACACATTTTTCCTCCACGATTACACACAAACAGTATGCTATCAGACAATTCTGTACTTGTGAAACTAGTTACATAGTGTATTTAATTACTTGTCCGTGTGGCAAGCAATATGTGGGCCGTACGATCAGATCTTTCTCAGTACGAGTTGGTGAACACATTTCTCTCATTAAAAGTGGGGATGTCAACCATACTGTCCCAAGACACTACAAACAATATCATAATAGAGATCCTGGTGGCTCCCAGTTCTTAATAATTGACAAATATGAAGCTCCATGGAGGGGTGGCGCTAAAACTAGGGGCGTTTCACGTTTAGAAACGTTCTGGATTTTCGAGCTCCAGTCCCACCGCCCATTAGGCTTGAATGTAGACTGGGACATCAATTCATTCATTGATAAGTCCTAATGTGAGACATGCTATGGTCATATGTTTTCACTAACACACATCAAGTCACAGTATTTATTATTCATTTATATATTTATTATATTTTTTATTTTTTATTTATTAATATATTTACTATGCTTCATTTTGCGAAACGTGTTTTTTGGTGCATATATTATTCAATGATTATTTGTTTATTATGTGAGACATGATATGGTCATATGTTTTCACTAACACACATCATGTTACAGTATTTATTATTCATTTATATATTTATTATTTTTTATTGTATTAATATATTTACTATGCTTCACTTCGTGAAACGTGTTTGTTGGTACATATACTATTCAATGAATATTTGTTTATTACATATTATATCGAATGTATAATTGTAATTTGGAAATCATTTGTGCGTGGTGCCCTGGTTGAGAGTCCCACTCACATTTCCAGTTCGCACATTTAATTATTCCCAATTATTCATTGCCCTCCGATATACTTCCATTACTTCCAGGACCCATTTAATATTAAGGCCGGCCTTCCTTTTGTTCTTTTAGTCATAAGTGTAATGCTACTGTGAACGCCCCCTTTATCCCTTTATTATTAAGGTTGTCCTTTTATACTTGTATACCAATTTATTTTTTTTGAGAGTCATTTATTTATTTCATTGACTCATCAATTTTATACATTGTAACTTTTTTCTTCCCATATTGCAAAAAACTTATTTTTTATCCATTTAATGTGGACCCTGACGAGCGCTTGTGATGGAGCGCATCACGTGACAGATGGAACGCATACGATGGAGCGCATCACATGACATGTGGAGCGCATGTGATGCAGCGTACCACGTGTTCTTTACAGCGTTCATCGTGACGCGCACGGTGTAAAATATGTGAGGGGCATGTTCTCCAATCATTGACCGCACAGTGGCTGTGACTCACGTGCGCGCCGTCTGATTGGGTAAGCGTGGTTCTTCGCTACGCCGTCCGCGCCCGGCACCCCTTTATTAGTGCGTCACGGGGCCCGTGTTGGTACGTAGATGGACCCCGCCTACGGACTTACGCGTCACCGCGCTATACACGTCGCACGACGTCACATCACTCGAGGCCCCATGTAGATCTATCTATGGGTCCCCTACTTGTGATGTATGAGGTCTTCCGACGCCATCTTTATTGAGGGATCCACTCAGAAGAGCTGCCATTTATACGGCTGCCATCTGGGTATACCCTGTGTTTATACATTATTAACACTCAGGCTCATTATGCAGCCTTTGTGTTTCTTTAGTATTTTTATTATTTAACCTCAATTGGACGGGCGAGTGGCTTATGATCCAAGATACTTTTAGTTTTGTATGCCATTACTATACACTCATAATGAGGCTTGGAACTCAAGCCCAGACGCCATTTTGGCCTATCCCGGAAGTGAACCAATTAATGATGTTTGCATGTGAGGTGAGTGTGACTCTCATTAAGGGACCACTTATTGTGTATTTATATTCAAGTGGCTATGGTGGTCTGTTACCCTTTGACAACGTGTTTGTACACGAAACGCGTCAGGGAAGATTCTACTGTCGCCACATTATGACTGCAAGCGCGCTTTTTTTATCCTGATCCATGTAAGTTCATTACTTATTAAATCTTTTAATACCGTGACGGTATCACACTATTGCTCCTTCTTTTCTCCTGCACACCATTCTCAACGTATACCTACTGAGCATCAAGCCCTGGATAACTGAAGTCCCCCTCCCGGATTACTATACTGACGTACATCCCTGTCACCGGCAGTTCTATGAGGCTTCGATCCACGCTGGATGATCCAAAAGCTTATGTGACTCTCCAGTCTGTATAGCTGGCAGAGTCCACTTGATCTGGTAAGCCTCCATGCTTTATTGGGTGAAGGTCTTCTTCCTTTTTTATATCACCACACAAGAGTTCGCTTAGAGGACATCACTTGTTTATATTGAACACTTATAGCTTTTGGATTTGGACATCGATTGCAATTTTTTTGTTCAGGACATTTCATTTCTCATACTAGTGACTATTTAATTTTGTTCACTGGTTATTGGTCATTTTTTCTTTTTTATTGTGTATAGTTGGTTATTTTTTCACAAAATATTCTTTCTATGATCATATTTTCTAATCACATACAATTTTTTAGCACATAGATATATTTATTTATATTCTATTTATTTAGCGCTACACATTTTTTTATCCACATTAGTAGATGGTTTGACCTTACCATTTTATACCACTTTAGTCCTAAGTGATTCGCTCTACATACCTCTATCTGGTCAATGCTTTTGGAGGCTGTCATGTTCACAGAAGCCATGGAGTTCATTGTATTATGTCCATATCATTTGTAACCTTTGTGCTATGATATGTTCTTGTTATTTTGGATCTAAACTCAATAAAACTTTTGAGACTGAAAAAAAAAAAAAAAAAAGAAAGGGTCTTGCTGTTCTTGTTGTATTTTATATTTATGTAGCACCCTCTACCTATTTAGGCACTAGAGGTGAGGGTTTTCGTAGTACAGGTAAATTTAGGCAGGCCTAGCTAGAAGCTGTTTGTTTTGATCTGTGTGGGCTGGGAGTGGCTCAGAGCAGCAGCTGTGACTCAGGCGGCGTACACACGACCGAGGTTCTCGCTAGAAACCAGCGAGAACCTCTCTGGGAGCTGCATTCCAGCGAGAACCTCGGCCGTGTGTACACTCTCGGCAAGCATCCCGTCGGGAATGCCGTCGAGCCGAAATAGAGAGCATGTTCTCTATTTGCTCGACGGCTCGTCGGGATGAATGGCTGGTTGCCATTCCCGACGGGCGGGTCACCGATTTCGACGGCCGGGCGAGAACCTCGACGGGCGGAACGATGTGTTCCGCCCGTCGAGGTTCTCGTACGTGTGTACGCCGCCTCACAGACAGCATCACTCCACTGTCGCCTCCCTCTTCCTTCTGGGGGATTCTAGAAGAAGAGGAGGGGAGGAGAGGTGGAGCTGTCTGGGGTGTCTCAGGGAGCCCTGACCAATCCCCAACTAGGCAGGGGGCAGGCCTCCTTGAAATACCCAGGGTCAGCCCAGCTGAGGAGTTGTCAGGTGGAAGAACTGGAGATGGAGTACTAGGCTATCATAGCCTTTGAGGGAGCTCTCCAGTCTGGGGAGGGGGCTAGTACTGCCGGGCAAGTCTTTAGGAGGGAACCACTGGAGGGCCTGGAGGGCTGGTGAGTGACATGGGCAGTCAGGAAGGACTGAGGAGGCACACCTGAGAGGACTGGGAGCATGCAGTCTGGGATGGGTGCAGAGCCAGCAGTATGGAATGCAATGTCATGGGCAGTGGAGTCTGGCAGCCTCAGCCAGGATGGCTGGCGGGGCCTGAAGAGGGCTGACTGGGAGCAGTAGTGCATCTATAGGACAGCTAACACTAAAGACTTTCTACTTCTGCTACACTATAGGGGCCTGCGGTTCCTGCCTGCAAAAGGCTATTGCTAAGGTCTGGCTGAGCCAGTGCCAGTCCTAACCACCATGTGCCAGCTGATCCTGGAACCACTAAATAGGAAGCGATAATCAGGAGGTATGGAGCGAACCACTAAATAGGAAGTGTTGTGCAGGAAGAGGAATTGAGCGAATCTTCTGGACTGTACATAGTTTTGTCCCAACCAAATTTCTATCTTTACGGGGCATTCCATGTATTCCTTTACCCATCCAAGTTTATCTCCTGAATAAAAACCACAAAAACAAGCACATGGACTGTTCATTGTCTCAAAAGTGACTGGGGAGTGAATGCCGGGCAGGGCAGGGTGACAGGTGGCCCACAACACTCAGCGGCCCCTACATTTACATGATATGGCACATAATACAGTATGAAGATTGAGACTCCCCCTGCAGGGCAGTGGAGGATGTGGGCAATGTTTGTATCAGAGGCAGGGTCTTTAGCTAAAAGATCTGAGGTTCAAGGTAAAGTATCACTCCAGCAAAAACCTTTTTTTTCTAGTTTTGGATAATGTAGAGAAGGCATAACATTAATGTCAGGTCTTATTGCTCCACAGTGGTTACATTACTGAAGGCTTGCAGGCAACAGCCCAACCTAAAGGAATAGGTAACTTTTGCCGAAAAACTTGTTTATGCAGGGAAGGGTGTCTGTAGAAAAAAAAAATTGTGCAGCTTTGACCAAAGTTGAATAATGCTCTTGCTATAGGTGTAGGCCATGTATGCACTTCCAAAACCGGACTGAAAACTCAGTGTAGACCATTAAAGTACCCACTGAAGTCACAATCGCCGAATGTTTTTTCACCGTAAAGTGGTTTTAAACCCCTTTAACCCACTTTAACCTACAGTTAAGTCTAGATTAAGGCTTACCTGTAGGTGCAACAAATATCTCCCGAACCTAAAAGGTTTAGGAGATATTTGCAGAAATGACAGGCGCCGATGTCTACGACGTATGTACGCCATAGACAACGCTGCAGGCACACTGAAAGTGCAGTTTTTGTCAATGGCATTATCGGGGTTAATGCCATGATTTTGCACATGCACGGGGACCTGTCATCGCCGCTCCGGCCAATCAAAGTGCCAGAGCAGCGATAACAGGAAGAAGATGCAAGGAGACATGGTGGCGACGGCGCGGGGGAACGAGGAGGACTTCGGGGGCTTCGATCTCAGGTAAGTGCCACATAATGGGCTAAAATGCTATGCATACCAGAGGTGTTGCTAGGGGGGTGAGGGGTGACACCATCCCGACTATGCAGATTTTTTTGTAATTTTTTTTCTATAGGTGTGCGGGGGTGCAGACGTGTGGGGGGGCGGTGCGGGGGGTGCAGACGTGCGGAGGGTGCGGAGGGTGTGTGGGGGTGCGGGGCAGCGGGGGGGTGCAGACATGCGGTCCGTGTGGGCACCGCTAACACACCGCCCGCTGATCAGCGCTGAAGCCGCCGGCGCCTCCTCCTCTGTGTTTACATTCAGTGAGGAGGAGGCGCCAGAGGGACACACACTGCTGTGTGTGTGTATCTGCAGCCGCGCTGTTCTGAGGTCTGAACGTGACATGTGCGGGTGGGAATCGGTTAGAGGGCAGCGGCTGCCTATGCTGATGGGGGGTGTACTAAGGGGGGATTCTGTACTTATGGGGGTCTCCACTAAGGTGGGAGTGTATACTGCAGGAGTCTCTGTACTAAGGGGGTTTCTGTACCGATGGGGTCTGCACTAAGGGGGGGTGTATACTGCAGGGTCTCTGTACTAAGGGGGGATTCTGTACTGATGGGGGTCTGCACTAAGTGGGGTGTGTATACTCTGGGGGTCTCTGTACTTAGGGGGATTCTGTACTGATGGGGTCTACACTAAGGGGGTGTGTATACTCTGGGGGTCTCTGTACTAAGGGGGGATTCTGTACTTATGGGGGTTTCCACTAAGGGGGATGTATACTGCGGGAGTCTCTGTACTAAGGGGGTTTCTGTACTGATGGGAGTCTGCACTAAGGGGGGTGTGTATACTGCAGGGTCTCTGTACTAAGGGGGGATTCTGTACTGATGGTGGTCTGCACTAAGTGGGGTGTGTATTCTCTGGGGGTCTGTTTACTTAGGGGGGATTCTGTACTGATGGGGTCTGCACTAAGGGTGGTGCATATTCTGCGGGGGTCTCTATACTAAGGGAGGATTCTGTACTGATGGGGGTCTTCACTAAGGGGGTGTGTATACTGCGGGGTCTCTGTACTAAGGGGGGATTCTGTACTGATGGGGGTCTTCACTAAGGGTGGTGCATATTCTGCGGGGGTCTCTGTACTATGGGGGGTTTCTGTTCTGATGGGGGTCTGCACTAAGGGGGGTGTGTATACTCCGGAGGTCTCTGTACTTAGGGGGGTTTCTGTACTGATGGGGTCTGCACTAAGGGGGGTGTGTATACTCCAGGGGTCTCTGTACTAAGGGGGATTGTGTACTGATGGGGGTCTTCACTAAGGGGGTGTGTATACTGCGGGGGTCTCTGTACTAAGGGGGGATTGTGTACTGATGGGGGGTCTGCACTAAGGAGGGGTGTGTGTGTATACTGTGGGGGTCTGTACTAAGGGGGATTCTGTACTCATGGGGGGTCTGCACTAAGGGGGGTCTATACTGATGGAGGGGTCTGCACTAAGGGGGGGTGTCTATACTGCGGGGGTCTGCACTGAGGGGGATTCTATACCGCGGAGCAACAGACGGACCGGACCAGCAGGCAGTGCGGCATCATCCTGAAGGCGACGGTGACCTGTTGAGGGACACGTGAGCTTCCCGGTGCACAGATTTGGAAGTTGGAACCGAGCGAGGAGGCCCAAACCAGACACATCTGACTCGTATTGGGAATCGGGATCAGGAGCTGGCTGAAGTGGGAGCGGTATGTAATATAACAAAGACAACGTGCACGTGATATGCTGCATTGTATTGTATTATTTTGTATTGTATTGTGCATTGTATAATACAGCAGCACAATGCTTAACACCAGCAGCTATGCTGGGGGGGTGACACCTTGTTTCACCGCACCGGGTGACGCCAACCCTAGTGACGCCACTGATGCATATTAGCTGATTATATTTTTCTCTGCAGATTATTTTTTTCCCCCCATTTTTTTGGGGGTGGGGGATTTACTTCCTCTTTAGGCATAGGATGCATTAAGGTGGAAAAACATGAACCTTTACAACCCCTTTAAGCAACTTCTATCTGTTACAGCTCAAAATTACTGTGTCAGGGGAGAAAAAGCACATATGAGGGTGTTTAAATCAGTGAAAGAGCTTTCTCTTGTGATGGTGGAAGTGAACATGAATAGCTAGAAGTCTCTTAGGCGGCGTACACACGACCGAGGTTCTCGCTGGAAACCAGCGAGAACCTCGCTGGAAGCTGCATTCCAGCGAGGACCTCGGCCGTGTGTACGCTCCTGGCTCGCCCCGCCCGTCGGGAATCCCGTCGAGCGAAAAGAGAGCACGCTCTCTTTTTGCTCGATGGCCCGCCTGGATGAATGGCTGGTTGCCATTCACGACGGGCGGGTCGCCGATTTTGACGGCCGGCAGAGAACCTCGACGGGCGGAACGATGTGTTCTGCCCGTCGAGGTTCTCTGCCGTGTGTACACGGCCTTAGCAATGTGCTTGCAACAAAGCAGGATGGAATGATGCAATCTCAGGAAGTTTCTTAATCAGGCATCAGGAGGTCCATGACAGTACAATAATAATCTTCTGCGCTCATGGGTGGTGTAATAGAGCTGGATGTATCACAGGTTCTTGGTGGTTCAAATGAAAGCACTGGTTTTGCCCCTATGAGGGTTGGGGGGGGGGGTGTCTAGGGGAACCAATGGAAACGCTGCAAATCAAAGAAAAGAGGGTGCACAAACCTTGCACATTACCCAAGTGGTATCTTTAATAATGTATAAAAAGATGTATACTCGCAAACGCATTAATGATAAAAACATATCAAGGTCCATAGTAGGCACAAAATGATCAGGTCAAAGAGACAGTTCCCTAGTAAGTTGGAGGACCTTCCAGTTGGCTGATGCATTTTGAGGGGAGCTCCCTTATTCCCCAGAGTTGCATTCTGACATTCTTAATATAGCAAATGATTCAAACCACGTGATGTTATGGAAGTCCTTCCCATCAGTGGGTGGGATCATGACTTCACCAACAGACATTAACCACTTGCCAACCAGCTGCTTCAGATATACTGCGGCAGGGCGGAGTCCTGAGGATAAAGAACCAGAGGAACAAGACACCACTGCAAAAAGAAGAACCAAAGGGAGAAGACCAGAGGTCTTTATTTATGTTTGACACTTTTTTGGGTGAATGAGATTCCGATAAGAGCCATGCTCGCAGACCCCCACAACCACCGCCCACAGTTGTCAGAAAGAGACCCTTCCCTGCTCCAAAGCACCCACCCCCCATGCTGAGGGCATGTGGCCTGGTATGGTCAAGGTGGGGGGCACTCACTCGTCCTCCCCCGTTTCCTGACCTGCTGAGCTGCATGCTCGGATAAAGATCTGGTATGGATTTGGTGTTTTTTTGGCGTGGGTTTTCTGCTCAAAATCCATACCAGACTGAAGGGTGTGGTATGGTCTTGGGGGGGGGACTACACGTCATTTTTTTTTGGCAGGTTTCACCCTCAAGTTAAACAAGAACAAGTGACAATTTGATCCTGATTAAGCTGATGATCCAACTTGGATGCGACTTACATTCAAATCATTGGGCTTAAATTGTGCCCAAATCGGAACAAGGTAGTGCAGGAATCTTTTTCAAAGTCGGACCAACTTGTGTTGGACCAGTTAAGATGGCTCGCAAAGGGAACCATTGATTTATACATGTCATGCAACACGTGCTCCCAAAGTCGGAGTGCATGTTGCACCAGTGTGAACCGGGCCTAAGGGGTTGATTTAATAAAACTTGACAGTTTAAAATCTGGTGCAGCTGTGCATGGTAATTAATTAGCTTCTAATGTATAAAAAATGGAATTCAAATTCACTACGCCGCAAGTGCAACGAAGGTGACGGCAGAGGCTGGGTCCTAGGACTTCCGGGAATTCCATTTTTGATACAATAAAGATAATAATTAATTTTTGAATCTAATTACATTGCTGCTAAAAAAAAAACACTTGGGGGAACTTTCCCATTTTGCAGACTTTTGAAGTGTGTAGCCTTGTAGACTCAAGCATATGTGATTTTAGGGCTGTGGAAATGAACTATTAATTCATCGATTAATCTTTCATTTTTTTGATCGATCAAAATTATTTTAATTGGTACTCACCTCTCTGCTGGCTCCCGGGCCTTCAGGGAGTCCTGTCGGAGATCCGGTGATGCCACAGACACCGGCGGGGCTTGCCGTGTCCATCTGAAGGGCTCCTTTGCTGTGCCTTCATATCTGCATGCCGGCGGGACCTTACTATCTGCCACACGCAAGGGCTGTTACACTTCCCTCTATCACTTCCCTCTATCAACCTGGGATTCTACAGCCATCCACTGGGACTCATGTTAACCCCTCATCTGGATTCAGCAGTGGCATCGTTGTACACGTTTTTATGACTGCTTTGCTACCGTTTGGTAATACCATTTTTACAGTTTATGTAGCTACATCGATTTTATCTCCAGTGCAATAATTATTTTGTTACCTACTTGAAGACTATAAAAGTTTTAATGCTATTCCCATCGAGCGCTGCCTTTGTGTGTTTTTTGTATCCTGCTATCCATTTTTCCAGTGGTTGGTAGCTGCACTGGGAATCAGTCTGCAAGGAGATCAGCTAAAAGTAGTTGGATCTGTATGTGCGTTATAATTAATCGAAATTAGTTGATTAATCGATTAATAAAAATCGATTAATCGAACACAAAAATTTTGATCAGTAAAAGCCCTAGTGTTTTTCTATTTAAACCAATCAGCTTCTAACTTAAGCTTGTTTAGTTAAGCTTCAACTAAAAAAAAAAACTGGAAGCTGATTGGTTTCTATGCAGAACTGCACCAGATTTTGCACTCTACGGGCCAGATTCACGTACATCGGCGCATTTTTTGACTGGCGTAGCGCACCTCCTTTACGTTAGACTGTTGCAATGTAGCGGCACAATCACCGTATTCTCGTTTGATTTGCGCAGAAATTAGCACCGGTGCAATGTAATTTTAAAGGCGTAAGCCGGATTAATTCAAATTGGGAAGGACGTGGGCGTGTTACATTGAAATGAGCCGTGACCCCATGCAAATGAAGGGCCGGCCGGCTCGCGCATGCGTGCATGAAGCAGACCATGGTAAGCACCTCTGTGCGCATGCTCACAACTCGGGAACGGCGCAATCAGTGAAATTGGAAGTGGACCCGGGCAACTTTGTGAACTACGCAGACAGCATAAATAGACAGACACAAACGCACTTGCTTTGCAAAAGTACATCCCTTTGTATCCCTTCCTATACAGCAAGGTGCTTTTGTTCTGTTGTTTGTTGCGTTGTGACTTGTCTTTGTTATATTTGTTGACTGTTTGATCTAGTGTTTTGTAGAATCTATTTGATAGTGTCTTTTGGTGACTGGTTGTGAGACTTTTGGTTGATAGATTTTGGTTTGTTTGTTTTGTTGCTTGATTTTTCCTGCTTGTTTTTGTGAGTGATTTTTGTTGATTGTTTGGGAGAGAGTTGTTGTATGAGTATGACTGAGAGGAAGAGGAAGTTGAATTTTACTTTGGGGGAGAAACAAATTCTTGCCCGGGCCATTACCCAATATGGGCATTTCCTCCACGGCCCGGAGAGTGCCAACACCACCCCGGCGAGGAGGCGGGAGATTTTGCTTCACATTACTGACCAGGTGAATTCAGCGGGGGGGGGGGGAGACCCGGACACGCGAGGGGATCGAGAAGAAAATCAATGATCTCCAGCGTTTGGTCCGAAAGAAGCTGGCCAAAATGGCAGCCCATGCCAGCGGCACAGGAGGGGGCCCACCATGCCCTGTTAGGCTGACAGCGGAGGAGCGTGCAGTGGCCCAGACCTTTCATAGACAACAGGTGGAGGGCCTGCCTGGCTATGACTCCAGTCATGAAGCCGTGATGCCAGGTAAGGTTTTTTTGCCCTATCAGGTGTGTAGCATGTGTGGGGGAGGGGGGGAAAGGAATATGTGGCAAGTGTGTGGATCCTCCAACCTGTGAATGTTTTGTGTCATCCACAGATGTGCAGGAGGGTGCTGGGCCATCTGGGCTGACCGTACCATCCCCAGGGCAGCAGCCTGATAAGGACCCCCCAACAAGGCCGGAGTCCTCGGAGGAGGTTGAGGAGGAGGAGTTTGAGGAGGAGGAGGATGTCATGTCAGCCAGTGGATTGTTGTTTTTGGAGGAGTCTTTCTCTCTGGCTGGCAGCAGCCAGCCCTCCATAAGGGCTAGCCCCTCCCACTCCTCCCCCAACAGGGCTCCCCTCCCAAGGGCCTCCCCTTCTCCCCGGACACAAGCCTCAGCTTGAGGCAGGAAGTCGTCCCAGAAGACCAGGGGGTGGCCGAGGTTCTGCCCGCCAATCTGAGAAGGGACCAGGCCCTTCAGACCCGCCATCTGAGACAGGTCAGCCAGACTTTGGTGCAGATGGAGGAGAGCCTGTCCTCCATAAAGGATACGCTTGGGGACCTGGACTGCCACTCCCGGGCTCTTACAAACTGCCTAAACGTACTGCAGACTACAACAGCAGACGTTGGGCAGGATGTGAGGGCCCTCACCCAGGCTATCCAGGCCAACACGGCAACACTAAGTACTGGCCTGAACAGAATTGCCGTGGCCTTGGAGGGCAGGCCGCCAGGTGGGTAGAGACCAGGGGCTGCTCCTCCTTCCCCGGATTACCCCCCCTCCCCATGAGTCTCCCCTGAGGACCCGGGGCCGTGGCTGTGGGCGCCCCAGGCGTGGCTCACGCCAGCGCCATTAATTTGTTTTCCCCCTTTTTTTTCAGGTTTTTTACTTTTATTTTTTTGCCTTTTTTGCTAGAAATTTTTTTTTTTTGCTGGACAATTTTTTTTTATTTGTGTTGTGAATGTTTTTGGAATGTGGGGGTGATATTCCTGCCGGAAAAGGGGTGTCACCCTCAGTTTTGGTGGAGAAGGGTTCCCCAGGACCAGGGAGAAGTGATCCCCAGGTCCGTGTGAATGGTGTATGAATGTACAGTGACATAATTGGAGCCGTGGCGTGGCGTTGCTGCTCACAAGTCCAGCATGGTGGGCTTGTGCTAATCCAATTAGATGAGGATGTGATGTGTCTGTGCTAGGGACCACAGTGGTGTGCATGCATGCATTCTCATTGTGCCATAATTAATGTGTGTGTTTAACGTGCAAAGATGCCTAATGTGAGCTGTCTCCTGGCTGCTCTTCCCTCAGAAGACGGGGTAACCTCGGTTAGGGGGGGATTGTCTGGTTCAGGGGTCAGGTAATCACGTAGGTCAATCTGCAGGCCCTTTCTTACTGCGAAGTTGTGCAGCAGGCAACATGCACCGATGATCTGGCACACAAAATTTGGGGAATACAACAGATTTATCCAGGCATTGGAAAACTTGACTTCAGGAGGCCAAAGATGCGCTCCACCACTGCACGTGTTTGGGCGTGGGCTTCATTGTATCTTTCCTCTCCTGGTGTTTGGGGGTTCCGGATAGGAGTCATGAGATGGGGTCCCAGTGCATATGCAGAGTCACCTGTAAGGGAAAAGACAGGAGGATGTTAGTAGTGCATGTGCCCCTTGTGATGTGTGCATCATGGGGGGGGACAGTCATGCCTGCCACCCATGTCACTCACCAACCAGCCAGGTGTCCCCATACACGTTCTGTTCGAATTCCAATTCGCATAGGTCTCTGATTGTATATGTAGCTGTCATGGCTGGATCCGGGGTGTTTGGCACGGACGTGCCATATAAGGCCTTGGGCATCGACTATCATCTGTACGTTGATGGAATGCCAATGCTTCCAATTGCGGTATATGTGCTCTGTCTCATGGGGGGGGCTGGAGTGCCACATGTGTGCAATCAATGGCCCCCACGGTGCGTGGGAATCTGTCAATTCTGTAGAAATCTGTCATTGCCTTCAGCCGAAGGTCCTCAGTGGTGGTTTTGATGATTTGGTTGGCCATGCGTCTGAGGATTGCAGGGACAACCTGGTGCACACATCTGCTCATGGAGGATTGTGACATCCCAGCCACCACTCCACTTGTTCTTTGAAAAGAGCCACTGGCAAGGAAATGGAGTGTTGCCATGACCTTGACCAGTGGCTGCACTGCATGTGAGCGGTGTGTTGGGCTGGTGATGTCCTCCTGCAAGGTTGTGGTTAATTACAGGATGGCATGAGGGGTGAATCTGAAGATGCGATACACCTCAGAATCACTCATGCCAAAGAGGTCTATGCGGGTGTGGTATATCCTCTCCCGTGCCCTCCTCCGTGCCCTCCTCTGTGCCCTCCTCCTTCTTTGCTCCTCTAAAGTCAGTAGTATAGCTATGAGCAAGGATGTCCCTGGCATGTTGGCATACAGATTGTTGTGCAACAAGTGTGACTGCTCAGCTCCTCACTAACAGTGTTGCTTTCTCTGACATGTAGACGGATTGTCTAATTTTATACCACCTTTTATATGGTCTAATTTTAGACAGGACGTGCAGCTGTTGCGCACAGCGCGTAGCCTGCGCTGCAACAACGTTCTTTTGTGGATCCCCGTAACTCCCTCATTAGCATATTTGAATAGCAAATCAATGGTGTGTCTAGCGCAGTTTTACGCCGGTCAAAAAAAAGTAGATTTTTTGCGTAACTCATTTTGGGGATGCGGCGCATCGAAACGCATGCGCAAATTTAGACTTACGGCGTGCATCTCCTGTAACGCCGGCGTAATCGCTCTGTGAATCTGGCCCTACATCTTTAGTAAATCAACCCCTAATTGTCTATAAATACAACATTTAATGAAAAATGGAGTAACAGAACTGTGATTTTAATGAAGTAATACTATAAATAATGCATTAGAAATATTAAACAATTTATAGCTTTAAAAAAAAATTACTAATTATTACCAACAGTAATATCAGCTAGAACTAGCAGAAATCTAATTTAATATGCATAATTCTCTGAGAAGTTCTAATTAACAAACTTGAATTTGTAATAATGTTAACTGTTATAACATTTTACAAGATGAAATTAGTAATGAAAATTTAAAACAACATTAAAACATGAAAGAAAATAAAACACAACAATTTTGTAATTTATAATTAAAAATGCATGTTCTTAGGCTGCGTACACACGATCGGTCAAAACCGATGAAAACGGACTGAAGGTCCGTTTCATCGGTCCAAATTGATTGTGTGTGGGTGCAATTGGCCTGTTATCCTTCGGTAAAAAAAGAGAACTTGATCACCGCCCTAGTTAACCCTTTCACCCCCTATTGCCAGTGTCACTAAGCGATTGGTTTTCTGATTGCTGTATTAGGCCGCGTACACACGAGAAGACATGTCCGCTGAAACTGGTCCGCAGACCAGTTTCAGCGGACATGTTCGATCGTGTGTACGGGACAGGTTTCCAGCGGACAAAAGTTTCTATACATGCCTAGAAACTTGTCCTGGAAACCTGTTCGTCGGACATGTCCGATAGTTAGTACGCCCAACCATCGGACCGAAATCCCGCGCATGTGTCAAATTGATTCGACGCATGCGTGGAAGCACTGAACTTCCTTGTTTGAGCATTTCGGTGAGTTATACGTCACTGCATTCTCTGTCCGCGGGGATTTTGGTCTGATGGTGTGTACACACGGACATGTCTCCTCGTGTGTACGCGGCCTAAGTGTCACTGTTGCCGCTAGGTAGCTAGTTTTTTTTTTTACATTGTGATTTTTACTAAAGACATGTGGCTGAATACATTTTGGCCTAAATGTTTGACTATGATTTTTCTTATAACAAAAAGTAGAAAATATAATATTTTTTCAAAATTTTCAGTCTTTTTCCGTTTATATCGCAAAAAAATAAAATCGCAGAGACAATCGAATACCATCAAAAGAAAGCTCTATTTGTGGGAAGAAAAGGACGGACATTTTGTTTGGGAGCCATGCCGCACGACTGCCCAATTGTCTGTTAAAGCGACTCAGTGCCGAATTGTAAAAACACCTTTGGGCATTTAGCAGCATATTGGTCTGGGGCTTAAGTGGTTAATAACTCAAGCTATGAGGGATAATAATTTAAAAACAGGATATAGAAGCACCTTGATAAAAGAGAGGGGTGGGCAATATTGAAAATGTAAAGGTATGTACAGGGGAGCCAAAAAATTTATGAAACCTAGGAGGTGCTCCACTGGGGGGAACTGCAGCTAGCAATGCCAGCAGACCACTAACATGTATTAAAAAGGTATGTATTCGAGAGATAAAACAACACTTCTACCACAAAACTCTTTTCAACCTCTTCTTGAGTATGTGCTTCAGTTTTGGGCACCAACCCTCAGGAAAGACATCCTTGAAGTAGAAAAAGGTAACAAAATTAACCCCAGTTATAAGGAAATGTTACATAAATTGAACTTATTTTACTTGAAAAAATGGCTCTTCAGAGGGGATTGGATTGTACACAAATGTATCAAGAATTAAAGCAGTATTGGGAATGTGATGTTTAATCTTAACACCTTGAAGAAGACAGGAGGCCACAAAATAAAGCTGGATGGGAAGCGATTTAATACTAAATGGGGTAAGGAGTTCTATACTGTCAGAGTACTGGTAGAACACCCTGCCACAGTTGGTGATTTCAGCTGAGAGTATAGCTCCTAGATGAGTCTCTTCATGCTTTTCAGTCTGTTACAGCGTGAGGAAAGTGCTATCTCCATTACAAACGCTAGTTTTACCAAAACAAGCGCTCCCACCTCATAACTTGCTTCTGAGCATGCGCGGTTATTTCACGTCGTTAAAGCCTTCACATGTCCGTTTTTCACAATGTGAAAAACGACAACGTGAAAAAAGACCCCAAAAATGAAAGCACGTTCTAAATTTTTAATGCCCATTTTTCACGTCATGAAAAATGCTCTGGGGCCTACACACAATCGTTTTTAATGACCAGTTATAAAAAAAGACATTTTTCACGTCATGAAAAATGGTCGTGTGTACTTGGGGCATCATGAAGAATTCTCAAGTGAGCACTAAACAAATACAGTTGGCTATTTTCTTCATAAAAGATGTAACTTGCACACATAGGCCCGGATTCACAAAGCACTTACGCCGACGCCAGACCCACAAAACCAACATACGTCTAAAAACAGGCCATCCTACCCCAACGTATCTTGCTTAGGCCGGCGTAGCGTGGGCGCAAATATGGTTTGGATGCATGTTGCTTCTCCCATTGATTAGGCATTTAAATATGCATTTAAATATGCAAATGAGGAAAATACGGCGATTCACGTAAAGTTATTCCCCATAGATGAGGTGCAACCCAGCAATAGACATGCAAAGGTCTGCCCCAGAGAACACAAGCCGGCGTATTGGGCGTACGTTACGTTCACGGCGTACGTAGTGATCTGGCGTATCTTAGGCAGCTGTTCTGGCGTTGTTGTGAGCATGCACACAAGGGTGCTGTCTCATGCGTCCACGTCACGGCTACGTTTTCATCGGTCAAAACCGATCGTGTGTGGGCGGTTAAAAAAAAAGCCAACTTGTTTTAAATTTAAAAACCCGCGCATGCTCAGAATCAAGTCGACACATGCTTGGAAGCATTGAACTTCATTTTTTTCTGCACTTCGTTGTGTTTTACGTCACCACGTTCTAACATGATCGGTTTTTTAACCGATGGTGTGTAGGTGCGACAGACCATCAGTCAGCTTCATTGGTTAACCGATGAAAACGGTCCATCAGACCGTTCTCATCGGATGGACCGATCGTGTGTACGCGGCATAACAGAATTTAGCAGCACTACATTTTGACATCACATTTTTCACACACGTGATTGTTTTTTTTAAAGTTCACATTATTTATTGGCTTAAATACAGCAGCAACAGAACTCCAATCTGATTCATGTGCCTTTGTCTTGCCCAGAGATTCTTAATGGGGTTTAGGCCCAGGCTGTTTCCTGGCCATTCAATAACATTTATAGAATGGGATGAAGACCAGTCCTTTTACAACCTTGGCATGGCAAAGAGAATTTTCTTGCAGCGTTGTTTCTACAAACTGAATATGACCAACAGCATAACTAGACATGCACCCCCCATGCTACCCTTTAGTCCTCAAATCAATAACATCAACATATATGCATATCTTATAGGGAGATGAGATGGAATTAGACACAGAACTTAACTCGGGGAGATAGAAATATTGGGCCAGATTCAGGTAGATGAGAGTATCTTTCCTCTGGAGTAACGCTTCTCATTTACGTTACTCTGAAGACCCTTTCAGCGCAAGTCCTGTAATTCACATAGCAGTTGCGCGTAAACTTGCGCCAGAGTAACGATAATGCGCTGGCGTAACCCGACGCAAGTGGAAGTGGGTGTGATCATATGTAAATGATGGGCGGAGCCCAGCGCAGAGGCTTACGTTCAGCGCATCATCCACGGAGCATGCGCAGTGAGTGCGGCTCCACTCGCCCCCTTGTGCGCATGCTCACAACTTCCGTCGGCACCACTGCACGGGAAACGTCAGCGCAATGCGTTCCGCTGGGCGCTTAAAAGCGCTGGCGGAAACGCCATTCAGGCGCAAAAGTATTTCCGCTTCCCCCCACCCCAGGGAAGATACTTTTGTGCTGTGATGGCTGCTCCCGCTACCCCCAGAGAGAGGAGGAACCTCAACTTTAATTCACAGGAGGTCTCAGTGATCATTTCGGCAATGGAGACGGATAATGAATTTCTCCATGGCAAAAAAAGCCGGAAGACCAGCCGGGACAGGAAGCAGGCATCCTGGAGTCGATTGCTGCCAGGTCAATGTCCTGGGCTACTCCACCCGGACTGCTGGGGACATACAAAAAAAAATTAATGACCTGCGGCGCAAGGTGAGGGACAAGGTGGCCTCCATCAGGAGGTATGAGAGGGGCACAGGTGGTGGTCCCCCATGTCCTGTCACCCTAACCGCAGAGGAGGAGGTGGTTGCTCGCTGCCTGGAGAGGGAGCAGGTGGAGGGGGTCGCAGGCTATGACTCCGTGGAGGAAGGCACAAGGACAGGTAAGTGTTTTATAATCCCCTATTTGTTGTTTTGCATTTGGGGGGGGGAGGGTACATGTGCCAAGTGTGTGGGACCACCAACATGTGTCTGCTTTGTGTCATCCACAGATGACGGAGCTGGGCCATCATCTGTCAGCGTGCATTCCACCCCATCCCCCCCCCCCCGCCATCGTCGTGTGCCCGAGCCACTGGGTGGTGAAGAGGTTGTGGAGGAGGAGAGTGGCCACACCACACCTGCCGAGGTGGTTGTGGAGGATCCTGCTGTGGCAGAGCAGGACTTTTCATTAGTGTTGTCTGTCTCCTCCCCTTCTCCTGGGCCGTCTGTCGTACCCTCCCCCATCCTTGGAAGCCCCTCAAGGGCGACTCCTTCCACCCGAGGACAACCATCTTCTGGCCCCAGGAAGGCGACCCAGAAGACCAGGGGGTGTCTGATGGTATACAGGACCAGTTGGCGAGGGATCACGCCAGGCAGACGGAACAGATGGGGGCCATAGCGGTGCACTTGGAGAAAGTGTCTGACAGCCTGGGCTCCGTTGCCAACCTCAGCAACGCAGTGCAGGATGTCAGCTGCAACTGCGCTGCAGTGGTCACCACTTTGGGGGAGGTGCAGGGGGATATCCGGCACCTTACTGCAGCCGTCCAGGCCAACAGTGCTGCCATCCGGGACCAGGGGAGGCTGAGTCGGCGGGCCCAGCACTACCAGGTCACCCGTCAGCTCCGGATGCAGGCCCAGACCAACTCCTACCTTGGACGGATAGCCAGGGCCTTGGAGGGCACGCAGGCCACACCTGCCAGGAGTGGCCCACCTGGGGATCAGCCACCTCCAGATGCACCCCCACCCCCACCCACTCCATCCAGGCAGCTGCGGAGTCAGAGAGGGGCCCCCAGAAGAAGCCCCCGGCATCCCCGATGAGGTTTTTTTTTTTTTTTTGGTTTTATATTTTTGTTTTGGACATACTCAGGTCATGAGTTTATTTTTAATTTTTCTCAGGTTTTGAGATTTTGTTTATATTAATTATCAGGATATGATATTATTAATTTATTTTTGTACTGCACACGGTCAGGAGTGCAGGGGACAGTGTGAATGGTGTGTGAATGTGAGAGGGTGGCACTCCTGAAAGTAAGGGGTGTCACCCTCGGCCGTGGTGGTGAAGTGAACCCCACGGCTGAATGAATGACGTGTGAAAGGTGTGTGAATGGACAGTGACATCATTGGGGCCTTGACGCTGGCGTTACTGCTCCCAACTCCTACATGCTGGACTTGGGCTAATCCAATGCGATGTGCATGTGGTGTGTGTGATCCAGTGGTGTACACGCGTGCATTGTCTGTGTGATTAATGTTTTGGTTTAGTGTCCAAAGATGCCTACAGCGAGGACCCTCCTGACTGCTCTTCCATCAGCAGACTGGGTGTCCTCTGGCAGGTGGGGACTGTGTGGGTCGGGGGTCAGGTCATCACGTATGTCAATATGCAGGCCTTTTTTCATAGCAAAGTTATGTAGTATGCAACATGCACCGATGATCTGACACACGAAGGTAGGGGAATACAGTAGGGCCCCCCCAGACTTATCCAGGCATCGGAAACGGGACTTTAGGAGCCCAAATGTTTGCTCCACCACTGCACGGGTTTTGATATGTGCTTCATTGTATTTTCTCTCTCCTCTGGTTTGGGGGTTCCGGAAAGGAGTCATGAGATGGGGTCCCAGTGCATATGCAGAGTCACCTGGAAGGGAAAAGACAGGATAATGTTAGTCATGCATGTGCGATTTCTGTTGTGCATCACGGGAGGGGATAGTCATGCCTGACTCCTATGTCACTCACCAACCAGCCAGCTGTCCCCATACATGTTCTGGTTAAATTCTGCTGGGATGGGGCTCTGACGGTATATGAAGCTGTCATGGCTGGACCCGGGGTGTTTGGCACGGACGTGCCATATGAGGCGTTGGGCATCAGCTATCACCTGTACATTGATGGAATGCCAATGCTTCCGATTGCGGTATATGTGCTCTGTGGCACTGGGGGGCTGGAGGGCCACATGTGTGCAATCAATGGCCCCCACAGTGCGAGGGAATCTGGCAATGCTGTAGAAATCTGTCATTGCCTTCTGCCGCAGCTCCTCAGTGGTGGGTCTGATGAACTGGTTGGACATGCGTCTGAGGATTGCAGGGACAACCTGGTGCACACATCTGCTCACGGAGGACTGTGACATCCCAGCCACCACTCCACTTGTACGCTGGAATGATCCACTTGCAAGGAAATGGAGTGTTGCCAGGACCTTCACCAGTGGCTGCACTGCTTGTGAGCGGTGTGTTGGGGCTGGTGATGTCACCCTGCAGGGTTGTGGTTAGTTCAAGTATTGCATCTGGGCTGAATCTGAAGAGGCGATACACCTCCTCATCCCCCATGCCAAAGAGGCTCATACGAGTGCGGTATATCCTCTCACGTGCCCGCCTCCTTCGTTCCGGGGGACCCATCAGTAGTTCTAGGACCACAATTGCCCCTGGCATGTTGGCACACAGAGGTGTTGTCCTCCTTGCAAGTGTTGTTGTTCAGCAAGCTCCTATCGTCGGTAACGCTGCTGTAGCTGCTCTCCTGCTGACCTGTGACCGTCTGGAGTAAAGATAAAGCAGCCTTTTGTAGAAATAACTTTGCGCCGGACGGACCAGATACGCGCGGCGCATGTAGCCAGCGTATGGTGCTAATCCGTTCGTGAATTGGGAAATCTCCCTCATTTGCATATTTGCAGGGGAAATCAATGGGCGCGACTGATGCGCCCAGCGAAAATAAACGCTGACGATACTCTGGCGTCGGAACGTTCCGCCGGTCGCAAATGACCCGTTATTGGGCGCATCTAGTTTGGTGGGTACGGGCACATAGAAACGACGGCGCATCATCACAGTTACGCGGCGCATATCCAAATACTCCAGCGCAAGTGTTCGTGAATCTGGCCCATTAACTATTAGAATTCCTTTATTCAGATATGTATTGCACACAGTGCACCGGAACTGCGTAGAAAGTTTTGAATGTAACTTTACAGCAACTGAAAACAAAATTGTTTCAAAACCTGTTAATAATGCAGACTATGGTAGGTGGAAGCGTGTCGGCTGAATTATAGCCTGTTGGAGGATATAAATGAGTTTGAGGGAGCAGGATGTACTGGCTGGAATATTTCTGTTGGGACTTGAACTGTGGAAGCATTGTTGTGTGGGGGAGATATGGCCTAGGGATGAAGTCCAGGAAAAGGGGCGTCCCACCTGACAAGTGGACATGTTAGAGGTGGTGTGCATGTATAAGTCACAGCATAACTGATGATTCTTGCTGGGAGGGCTATTCCTCAGAAAGGGTATTAGGCACCTTAGGAAGATAACATCAGGTTCAGATTAGGGTTGCCACCTGTCCAGGATTCACCTGGATAGTTCGGGTTTGGAATCATGCGTTCGGGTTTCAGACTGCCTGAAACCCGGACACATTATTTACACTGGACTATGGCTTCCCAGAAGGGTTGCTGGCCGCAGTTCTCTCTCATTCCTCTGAGTGAGTACATTCAGGTAAATCAGGGTTCTCGGAGCACCCCTTACATCAGAGTTCTCCTAAGTCAGAGTCTGCGGAGTCCCCCCTTACAGTGAAAGCGAACTCTGTGAGTTCAGATGTAAAAGGGGAACTCTTGTCATTAACTTTATATGATTAGAAATATTATTTAATAGCAAAATATATGTATAGTTTATATTATAAAAAAAACTTTTTATAGTATAAATGGCTTTGACTTGAAGAAAAGGTGGCAACCCTAGTTCAGAGAGATTGTGAAATGCATTGCTTCCCTTTTAGCCCTGATGTCTGTGAAGCTGGTTGTCTCCTCAGCTCCCCCACAAGGCAGATAACAGATATCATGCATTGGGGCCTCCTGTTGCTGTCACTTTCATTGGCTTGGTGCTGTGGCTGTAGGGAGCCTTCTGATTTCTCTAACAACAACATGAGGCTAGAAAGAAAACAAAACAATTTGTACTACTGCCACTAGGGGGCTGCTGATGCTCATATGCCATGTAATGTATAATTGTCTTTTAGACCACTAGTGAGAAAATGGCATCTGTTTCAATATACAGTAAAACCTTGGTTTGCGAGCATAATTCATTCCAGAAACATGCTTGTAATCCAAAGCACTTGAATATCAAAGCATTTTTTCACAGGGTATAAAAGAGAAGAGAGAAGCCTCTAAGTGTAGCAATAAGTTGCTAAATGTTGTACCTTCATTAAATGCAACCGTATTGCTACACTTAGAGGCTCCTCTCTTCTTTTTTATACTCAGTTGTGACATGACGCTACTCTTATATCGAGACATCGCTTGTATATCAAGGCAATATGTATTAAAACATTTTTCTTGTCTTGCAAAACGCTCTCAAACCAAGTTACTCTCAAACCAAGGTTTTACTGTATTAATAATTTTGACATTGAGCGGATGTTAGTTCCTGTGTCAGATTGATGTCTATATAGTATAGTACAGGGGTGCGCACCCATTGGCCCGCGAAGCCCTCTGATGTGGCCCGCGATCTCCTGCTCTGGGATGGACCAGAATAGAATACTGTTATTACTAAAATCACAGTGTATATATGGGCATACCTTTTCTGCAGTGGTTACTGGTAGGGATGAGCCGAACACCCCCGGGTTCGGTTCGCACCAGAACGTTTGAACAGACCGCGGGTTTGCACGAATATTTCGAACCTCATTGAAGTCTATGGGACCCAAACGTTCAAATTTAAAAACGGTCGTTTTAAAGACCAAAATTCAATTAAATGTTGGAAAACGTCGTTCAGACCCCGGGTCTTGCCCCAGGGAACATGTATCAATGGAAATTTTTATTTTATTTTTAATTCCTATAAATATCACACCTGCTGGGTGTCTACAGGTATAGTAGTGGCATGTGTTTAGAAATGTCCCTGCACAACATGAGAGGACTATAAAAAAAAAGTAATTAATGCTACTTGCGCAAGTTCTGTGTGGCAAAATTATGTCGAATATTTTAGCGGTGGTGGGGGGCCATTATTGTTTTGTGAAAGAACATTTGTAGAAAAAAGGGCACCCCTCAAACATACTGTAATTGGAGCGCAACAAGGAGCCACGTGCAAAGTATTGCATCAAAAATTGTTATTAGGCGCCCCTGTTAAACAGGGGGAGAAAAATTGGGCCTTGGGCACAACACAACACTGCAACCCCTCACAATAACTCCAATTGGAGCGCAACAAGGAGCCACGTGCAAATTATTGCATCAAAAATTGTTATTTGGCGCCCCTGTTAAAACAGGGGCAGACAAATTGGGCCTTGGGCACAACACAACACTGCAACCCCTCACAATAACTCCAATTGGAGCACAACAAGGAGCCACGTGCAAAGTATTGCATCAAAAATTGTTATTAGGCGCCCCTGTTAAAACAGGGGCAGAAAAATTGGGCCTTGGGCACAACACAACACTGCAACCCCTCACAATAACTCCAATTGGAGCGCAACAAGGAGCCACGTGCAAAGTATTGCATCAAAAATTGTTATTAGGCGCCCCTGTTAAAACAGGGGCAGAAAAATTGGGCCTTGGGCACAACACAACACTGCAACCCCTCACAATAACTCCAATTGGAGGGCAACAAGGAGCCACGTGCAAAGTATTGCATCAAAAATTGTTATTAGGCGCCCCTGTTAAACAGGGGCAGAAAAATTGGGCCTTGGGCACAACACAACACTGCAACCCCTCACAATAACTCCAATTGGAGCGCAACAAGGAGCCACGTGCAAAGTATTGCAACAAAAATTGTTATTAGGCGCCCCTGTTAAACAGGGACTGAAAAATTGTGCCTTAGGCACTGGTGGCGGAGCCCAAAAAAAAAACATTTCTTAGTAGCTATCAGCAAGAAAAGTGAGGAGGAGAAGGATATTCCATCAGCAGCATAAGAGAACAGTCACTCAGCATCAGCAGTCTAAAAGGAATCCGACATTTCAACAAAAAGATATTATTCATTAATATCAGCATCAGGTGCTTGGTAGCTGGTGTTGATCCAAGCCTGATTCATTTTGATGAAGGTCAGTCGATCAACAGAGCCGGTGGAGAGGCGCACCCTGTGATCAGTCACAAAGCCTCCAGCAGCACTGAATGTCCGTTCTGAAAGAACACTGGATGCAGGTCAAGCCAGTAGCTCAATTGCGTACTGGGCAAGCTCTGGCTCAAGACACAGTAAGCCAGAGGATTTTCGGTGGGGAAGGTGTCCAAGTCGGATCTTGCCCCTAGGTATTCCCGGACCATGTAAACCAGACGCTGGCGATGGTTGCTGGAACCGGTCAGACCTTGGGGCTGCGGACTAAAAAATGTTTTCGGTCAGACGGCCACCTTCTCCACCGCTCCTTCTCTGACTCACCGAAGCCTCAGCAAGACGTTGTCCATGGCCAGGTTTTGGTAATCCCTCCGGTTCTGGGAACGCATTGCACAGAGCCTTCTGCAAGGCCTCCCGCAGAAATTTCATTTTCTGCTCCCTCTGCGATGGCAACATAAGGTCCGCTACCTTACTCTTGTAACGTGGATCAAGGAGAGTTGCCAGCCAGTAATGATCCCTCTCCTTGATAGCACGTACACAAGGATCCTTATGCAGGCTTTGCAGGATCAGGGAGGCCATGCAGCGTAGGTTTGCAGAGGCATTCGGGGCACAGTCCTCTGGGTCACTGAGGACGACAGGATCCGCAGCCACCTCATCCCAGCCACGTAAAAGTCCACGTGTTCCTTGGGACTGTAAATGTTCCCTTGAAGACTGCTGCTGCTGAGTGCTAGGCTCCACCTCCATGCTGCTGATACAATCCTCCTCCTCCTCATCCTCCTCCTCCTCCTCTTCCTGTGTTCCAGGTGGGCAAGCAGGAACAGTGTCTGGATAAAGGGGGCCTTGAGAGGAAAGGAAGTCCTCCTCTTCCTCCCTCTGTTCTGCCTCAAGGGCCCTGTCCATTATTCCACGTAGGGTGTGCTCCAACATGTGAATAAGTGGGACAGTCTCACTGATGCATGCACTGTCACTGCTCACCATCCTCGTGGTCTCCTCAAATGGTGACAGGACAGTGCATTCATCCCTGATCAAGGCCCACTGGCGTGGTGAAAAAAACCCAAGCTCCCCTGAGCCAGTTCTGCTGCCATATTGGCACAGGTACTCATTGATGGCCCTCTGCTGCATGTGCAGGTGCTGCAGCATGGCCAACGTAGAGTTCCATCTGGTGGGCATGTCACAGATTAGGCGGTTCTTGGGCAGGTTGTATTCCCTCTGGAGGTCTGTCAGCCGAGCAGTGGCATTGTATGACCTTCGGAAATGCACACAGACTTTCCTGGCCTGCTTCAGGACATCCTGTAAGCCCGGGTACCTGCCCAAGAACCGCTGCACCACCAAATTGAGAACATGCGCAAAACAGGGAACATGGGTGTGTTTTCCCTGTCACAGGGCAGAGAGGAGGTTGGTGCCATTATCGCTGACCACCATTCGAGGTTTCAGCTGGCGTGGCGTCAACCACCTCTGAGCCTGCCCCTGCAGAGCTGAAAGAACCTCTTCCCCAGTGTGACTCCTGTCTCCCAAGCACACCAGCTCTAGCACTGCATGGCATCTCTTGGCCTGCATGCCTGCGTAGCCCCTGGTATGCCTACGGAGAACGGCTGGTTCTGAACAAACTTTACCACATGAAGAGGCCACAGAGGAAGAAGAAGAGGAGGGGTGGAGGAGAGAGGTGTGTCACAAGCAGTAGTAGTGTTTTGGAGGCGTGGTGGCGGAACAACCTCCAAAACTACTGTACCTTGCCCTGCATCCTTCCCAGCTGCCATGCCTGCTGGACCATGAGTCAGTGGTAAGATGCACCTTACCACTGACCGCCCTGTCCAGCGAGGCATGGACATTGCCTACCACATGGCGGTAGAAAGCCGGAATCGCCTTCCGGGAGAAAAAGTGGCGTTTGGGTACTTGCCACTGAGGTACTGCACATTCCACAAACTCACGGAAGGGGGCAGAATCTACCAACTGAAAAGGTAGCAGTTGAAGTGCTAGCAATTTTGCTAATCTAGCATTCAACCGCTGGGCATGTGGATGGCTCCGAGTTTACTTCTTTCGGCACTGCAGCAGCTGGGGGAGGGAAATTTGTCTGTTACTATCATTAGATTGCCCGCATGTACTACCACTACTATGTTCTGACACACCTATTTCTACACCTTCGGTGCAGGCTTCAGAGAGGACTGGGGGTCTAGTGGGGTTGGAGGTCACAGAAGGGCAAGGGGAGGTCCGCTTCGGTCTTTGGTGTGGGTCTTTCTGGTATGCTTTCCATCGCGCTGCAAGCGGGTGATGTTTTGGCCACGCGAGATACGCTTGAGACATATGTTGCAAACAGCAAAGGTACGATCTGATGGACAGGTGTCATGGATCTGCCACTTAAGGGTTAATGGTGCAAACTGATTTCAGTGATTGACAGCAGGCTGCCCTATTTAAACACCTCAGCAGCACAGTGTCTTCGCTGCCTGATCTGCAGTTCTTACCTGACTTCCTGTGATCTGACCTGTTTCCTGTTTCCTGTGTTTGAGCCGGCTTGCTGACTACGATTGATTTCTGTTATCCTGATCCCGGCCTGCCTTGTGACCAACGCTCAGCTCTACAACTGCTTGATTTCCCGTTGCCGAACTTGCCTGTATACTGACCATTCTCTGCCTGTCGTTTATATCTATATCTGATCGTCTGTTACCAAACCCGGCTTGTCTGACTACGCATTCAGTGTCTCCCCAGCCAGTGCACCCACCAGCCAGCTTCCTGTTTCCTGTTGCACCTGCTGAACCGACAAGACCCAAGACGAACCAGGCACCCAGGCACCCATTCAAATTAACCGTCGGCTCCGTGAGCAACGATACGAAAGGTCAGCCCAGCAGCCACGTCCAGTCTGGATGATGCCCCGGATCCCAGCTCCTACTTACCCTGCACCTGTTGGCTTCACTCCAGTTCAGCCCGCTCCTGTTACTACTGCTACCGACGCTCCAGAGCCTATGCAAATCGGCCTGATACGCCCCCCTCTGTCTCCAGAAGAACGCCTGCACCGACGACAGAATAACCTTTGCCTGTACTGTGGGGAAGCAGGCCACTATGTGCATTCCTGTCCAACCAAGACCCGTAAGTGGCGAATGATCACTTCAGTTAATAACTTTTCTTCATCTACCACTGCCACCAACCTAACCCTTCCTATTTCTTTCCAGCTGCCAGAAAGGGAGGTGGCAGTAACCGCGATTATTGATTCCGGGGCCTGCAGTTGCTTCATCGATGTAACCTTTGCAACACAACAACGCATTCCCTTGAGATCTAAAGCACAAGGACTTTCTGTTTTTCTAGCTGATGGGTCATGTATCAAGTCTGGACCTGTGACCCAAGAGACATTTCCTTTACCCGTATTGGCCTCCACCCAACACAAAGAAATCTTAAGCCTTGATGTTATCTCTTCCCCACTATTTCCTGTTATTCTGGGCCTACCCTGGCTGCAGGCGCATAACCCGCAAATTGACTGGGCCACAGGGAGAATCAACTTTCACTCAGCCTATTGCCAGGAACACTGCCTACCAAGGTCCCCAGCTTTTTCTACAACTCTACTTTGTGTGGACTCTGAGTCTGAAGTGCGGCAAGTTGTACCTGAACCCTACCATGAGTTCCTGGATGTCTTTAGTAAACGAGGGGCTGACATTCTTCCCCCTCATCGGCCATACGATTGCCCAATTGAACTGCTCCCTGGGTCCAAAATCCCTTTCGGTAGAATCTTCCCCCTCGCTGAACGAGAACAGGAAGCACTAAAAGAATATATCCAAGAAAACCTGAAAAAGGGGTTCATCCGAGCCTCTACCTCCCCAGCAGGAGCAGGAATTTTTTTCATTGAGAAAAAGGACCACTCCCTACGACCTTGCGTGGACTATCGGGAGCTCAACAAAATTACGGTTAAAAAACCGATATCCCCTCCCTTTAGTACCCGAACTATTTCAGAGATTAAGGTCAGCAACCATTTTTACCAAACTAGATTTACGGGGGGCCTACAATTTAGTCCGCATCCGCCAAGGGGATGAGTGGAAGACAGCCTTTCGCACCCGATTCGGCCACTATGAGTACCTAGTGATGCCCTTTGGACTATGCAATGCCCCGGCTACATTTCAACATTTTGTTAATGATATATTCAGAGACTTCCTAGATATATTTTTGATTGTTTACCTTGATGACATCCTGATTTTTTCCGTTTCTCTAGACTCTCACGGAGGTCATGTCAAGGGGGTACTAAGCCGACTACGCCAACACGGACTATATGCTAAGGGTGAAAAATGTGAATTCGAACAAAGAAGCATCCAATTCCTGGGGCTGATAATCTCTCCTGAAGGGATCAAGATGGACTCTGAAAAGGTCTCTGCTATCTTAGACTGGCCTGCACCTACCGACAAGAAGGGGGTACAGCGCTTCGTAGGATTTGCCAACTTTTAGGAGATTCATTAAGGGCTTCTCCGCTATCATAACCCCTATCACACAGTTGACTAGACAGAACCTCCACTTCCATTGGACACCCGAGGCACAAGGCGCATTTGATACTTTAAAAGGATTGTTTACATCAGCACCTGTTCTTGGTCACCCTGACCCATCTCTGCCGTATATACTAGAAGTAGATGCATATGAAGTCGCTCTTGGAGCAGTCATCTCCCAACGCCAAGGCCCCAAGGATCTGATGCATCCAGTAGCCTTTTTCTCCCGCAGGCTCTCCCCAGCGGAGAGAAACTATGACGTTGGGGACCGAGAGTTACTGGCCATTAAGGCGGCTTTGGAAGAATGGAGATACCTCCTGGAGGGAGCAGCGTATCCCATATTGGTCTATACTGACCCTAAAAATCTGGAGTACCTGAGGACTGCTAAACGTCTAAAGCCACGTCAAGCACGTTGGGCCCTGTTCTTTTCCCGATTTGTGTTCCACATTACCTACCGGCCGGGCTCAAAGAATGTTAAACCAGATGCACTGTCTCGTATGTTCGATGACCCCAAGGAACCACCAGTGGCAGATACCATCTTGTCTGAAAATAACTTTTTACTTTTACAGAGCAACCTCCTTAACCGAATGAAGCAGGCTTTGACAGATGTTCCTAGCCCTCCAGGGATCACTCTGACACTCCGGGAAGGTTTGCTGTTTAACGGAAGCAAGGTATTTGTGCCTGAATGTTTACATATAACCATTTTGGGTCTGTGTCATGATCATCCCATAGCAGGTCATTTCGGGGTCCACAAGACGCTTGATCTCCTGAAACGCACATTCTGATGGCCAGACCTGGAAGAAACCTGTAAGAGGTATGTGAATTCCTGTGCAATCTGCAATCGCAGCAAGGGTTTGAAGAACCGAGCCTGGTGTCTACTTTGGCCACTGCCAGTCCTTGACAGACCATGGAGAATGATAGCCATGGATTTCGTTGTAGAACTCCCCCCATCGGAAGGATGCACAGCAGGAGTAAAAAAGACCAGGGGCTTCAGCCCGAAGTCCAAGCCCGGTGACGGCGCACGCGCGCACGGGGGGGGGGGGGTATGTTGGGGAATTGACTCCTTGGGGGGTGGGGGGGGTGGGCTCACTTGTTGGATGCTGCCTGGGTCACCAGTGCCCATCCATGCTGACCTGCCAGACCCCTACACTGATCCCCCCTGGTGACACATATATGCACTGATCCCCCCTGGTGACACATATATACACTGATCCCCCATGGTGACACATATATACACTGATCCCCCCATGGTGACACATATATACACTGATCCCCCATGGTGACACATATATACACTGATTCCCCCCCTGGTGACACATATATACACTGATCCCTCCTGGTGACACATATATACACTGATTCCCCCCCTGGTGACACATATATACACTGATCCCCCCTGGTGACACATATATACACTGATTCCCCCCCTGGTGACACATATATACACTGATCCCCCATGGTGACACATATATACACTGATCCCCCCATGGTGACACATATATGCACTGATCCCCCATGGTGACACATATATACACTGATTCCCCCCCTGGTGACACATATATACACTGATCCCTCCTGGTGACACATATATACACTGATTCCCCCCCTGGTGACACATATATACACTGATCCCCCCTGGTGACACATATATACACTGATTCTCCCCCTGGTGACACATATATACACTGATCCCTTCTGGTGACACATATATACACTGATCCCCCCCCTGGTGACACATATATACACTGATCCCTCCTGGTGACACATATATACACTGATTCCCCCCCCCTGGTGACACATATATACACTGATCCCTCCTGGTGACACATATATACACTGATTCCCCCCCATGGTGACACATATATACACTGATCCCCCCATGGTGACACATATATACACTGATCCCCCCATGGTGACACATATATACACTGATTCCCCATGGTGACACATATATACACTGACCCCCCCCCATGGTGACACATATACACTGATCCCCCCCTGGGCCCTGACACATATAAAGACCCCTGTGACATGTGACCTTTGCAGCTCAGCCTTACCTGCCTTACTTGTAGTGTAGCCTAGACAGCTCATTCTGACCACTTCACTGCAGGCTGCCGCTGCACGCATCAGGGGGAGAGTCGAACCTGGATGACATGAGAGCCGCTCGCTCTGCTGCCCGGCGACACAGGAACAGGGAACACCGTGCCCTGTGCGGCCACAGTGTCATTCCCGCCTCCTCCTGGACCTAGCGGCGCCTATGATGGACGTCACACATCCCTCGTTCTCGGCATTGGACTAGTGGGACGTCCATCATAGGAGCCGAGTCCCCGGAGGCGGGACTATTTGTACGTCAATTCTGTCGGCCACAACCGCGCTGCATAAGCGCGAGATTGTTCCCTGTTGCCCGTGAAAATGGCTCGGGGCTAACAATGCTATTGTAAATTATGGAGACATTTACAATAGACTCGGGGCTTTTCGGGAGCACATTCAGGGCTCCAGCCTCCTCAGCCAGGGCCTAACGATGCGCCTGATGCACAGCCATCTTCGTGATAGTAGACCGACTGTTAAAAAATGGCCCATTTCTTGCCTCTGAAGAGTACTCCCTCGGCCCAGGAGACGGTTCAAGTATTTATCAGATAAATTGTAAGGCTTCATGGGGTCCCTATGAACATTGTCTCAGATCGGGGGGTTCAGTTCACTTCCCGGTTCTGGAAAACTCTGTGTGAAGCCCTTAAAATTGAAAGATCCTTATCCTCGGCCTACCATCCACAGACCAATGGACAGACAGAGAGAACCAATCAGACATTAGAACAATATATCCGATGCTTCACCACTTTTGTCCAGGATGACTGGGTATCTCTGCTGCCACTGGCGGAGTTTGCCTACAATAATGCCACTCACTCTGCCACAGGTCAGTCACCCTTCTTTGCAAATTATGGTTTTCACCCATCCTTCTTGCCTGATTTTATTCCAGAAACCACGGTTCCTGCTGTCCAAGACACAGTGGATTTCTTCAACCACAACAATAAGTTGCTTCAAGAAGCAGTTACCAAGGCACAAGCAGCAAGCAAGGCGGCTTTTGACAGGAAAAGAAGGGGTGAACTGATCCTCCGCCCAGGAGACCAGGTATGGTTGTCCACTATGAATCTCAGGTTGTCATGTCCCTCAAAGAAATTGGCACCTAGATTTGTGGGACCATTCCCAGTCAAGAGGAAACTTAATGAGGTTGCTTATGAATTATCTCTACCCAATTCACTTAAGATACATCCTGTCTTCCATGTTTCTCTCTTGAAACCCGCAGTCCCTGACTCTTTTCCAGATAGAGTATCCAGGCCACCAGAACCTGTGACCATCGATGGCGAAGAGGAGTATGAGGTGGAGGCTATCATAGACTGTAGGAAGAGAAGGAATCAGGTACAGTACCTGGTTAACTGGAAAGGTTACGGCCCAGAGGATAACTCTTGGGAGGTTGAGAGGGATGTGCACGCAAAAGACTTGGTTAATGCCTTTTTTCGCAATCACCCACAGAAGAGAGACCTGTTGGGCACCCGGAGGTTGCCTGTAAGGGGGGGGGGGGGCAATATCATGGATCTGCCACTTAAGGGTTAATGGTGCAGACTGATTTCAGTGATTGACAGCAGGCTGCCCTATTTAAACACCTCAGCAGCACAGTGTCTTCGCTGCCTGATCTGCAGTTCTTACCTGACTTCCTGTGATCTGACCTGTTTCCTGTTTCCTGTGTTTGAGCCGGCTTGCTGACTACGATTGATCTCTGTTATCCTGATCCCGGCCTGCCTTGTGACCAACGCTCAGCTCTACAACTGCTTGATTTCCCGTTGCCGAACTTGCCTGTATACTGACCATTCTCTGCCTGTCGTTTATATCTATATCTGATCGTCTGTTACCAAACCCGGCTTGTCTGACTACGCATTCAGTGTCTCCCCAGCCAGCGCACCCACCAGCCAGCTTCCTGTTTCCTGCTGCACCTGCTGAACCGACAAGACCTAAGACGAAACCAGGCACCCATACACCGCCAGGCTCTTGTGGCCACTGTCGCAACATCTGTGGCCCTTTAGCCGGGGTTGTACGAGAAGCCTTCCCACTACACGTCAGGCTCATCTGGCAGGTACGTAACAACAGGTTTCAAAAAAGGCCCACACCAAAGAAGTTTTGCTGTACCGTTGAGACACAGCAGCGCCACGTAATGCAGCTGGTGTGCTGCCCTTAAGCTGACCCCTGGAGGGCATCCTGCCTCTTTGGAGATGTGACTGTGCCTCTTCCTCCTCCTTCTCCTCTCTCTTATCAGGCACCCAGGTAGAGTCAATGACCTCATCATCCCTTACCTCCTCATCATCACTGTCGAAAACCTGGCAGTATGCTCCAGCTGGGGGAACATCACTCCCAGATTGTTGTCCCTCTCGACCACCCCCTCTCCCTGAGCTCACATCAATGCCTTCCCCTATCTGTCTTCCGTCATCGGAGTCTTCAAAGCGCTGCGCATCTTCATGTAACATGTACCCAACACTGTGTTGAAACAGTTCGGGGACTCCTCAGGAGGACACGGTGGGACTAGGGAAGGATTGTGTGATGCCATTGTGCAGAGGATAGAGGACACCTTGGCAGCTGCTTTGCCAGACAAACTATGATCAGTCTGTGTGAGAGAGGATGAGGAGGATGAGGACGGCATGGTCATCCACTCAACTAATTTCTCTGCATGTTGAGGCTCAACACGGCCAGCTCCCGAAAAGAAGGACGAGCGGCCACGGCCACGTGCTGAAGAGGATAAACCACATCCACCACCAGCATTTCCTCTAGATGCAGAGCCTGCTTGCCCTCGTGACTCTCTGCCTCTCTTTGTCCTTCCAGTCATATTTATGCGTTCAGGTGCTATGTAACAAAACAGACGCAGTCACAGAAACTGCGTTCAGGTGTTAGTACACTCCACACAAGCAGTAAGAGCGACTGCGTTCAGTTGCTATGTAACTAAATAGTCGCAGTCACACCAACTGCATTCAGGTGGTATTAAACAGCAACCGCACAGTAAGAGCAACTGCGCTGAAGTGCTATGTAACAAAATAGTCGCAGTCACACCAACTGCGTTCAGGTGGTATTAAACAGCAACCGCACAGTAAGAGCAACTGCGCTGAAGTACTATGTAACTAAATAGTCACAGTCACACCAACTGCGTTCAGGTGGTATTAAACAGCAACCGCACAGTAAGAGCAAGTGCGCTCAAGTGCTATGTAACAAAATAATCGCAGTCACACCAACTGTGTTCAGGTGGTATTAAACAGCAACCGCACAGTAAGAGCAACTGCGCTGAAGTGCTATGTAACTAAATAGTCTCAGTCACACCAACTGCGTTCAGGTGGTATTAAACAGCAACTGCCCAGTAAGAGCGTGTGCGCTGAAGTGCTATGTAACAAAATAGTCGCAGTCACACCAACTGCGTTCAGGTGGTATTAAACAGCAACCGCCCAGTAAGAGCGAGTGCGCTGAAGTGCTATGTAACAAAATAGTCGCAGTCACACCAACTGCGTTCAGGTGGTATTAAACAGCAACCGCACAGTAAGAGCAACTGCGCTGAAGTGCTATGTAACTAAATAGTCGCAGTCACACCAACTGCGTTCAGGTGGTATTAAACAGCAACCGCACAGTAAGAGCGAGTGCGCTCAAGTGCTATGTAACAAAATAATCGCAGTCACACCAACTGCGTTCAGGTGGTATTAAACAGCAACCGCACAGTAAGAGCAACTGCGCTGAAGTGCTATGTAACTAAATAGTCACAGTCACACCAACTGTGTTCAGGTGGTATTAAACAGCAACCGCACAGTAAGAGCGAGTGCGTTGAAGTGCTATGTAACAAAATAGTCGCAGTCACACCAACTGCGTTCAGGTGGTATTAAACAGCAACCGCACAGTAAGAGCAACTGCGCTGAAGTACTATGTAACTAAATAGTCACAGTCACACCAACTGCGTTCAGATGGTATTAAACAGCAACTGCCCAGTAAGAGCGAGTGCGCTGAAGTGCTATGTAACAAAATAGTCGCAGTGACACCAACTGCGTTCAGGTGGTATTAAACAGCAACTGCACAGTAAGAGCGACTGCGCTGAAGTGCTATGTAACTAAATAGTCGCAGTCACACCAACTGCGTTCAGGTGGTATTAAACAGCAACCGCACAGTAAGAGCAACTGCGCTGAAGTGCTAATTAACTAAATAGTCGCAGTCACACCAACTGCGTTCAGGTGGTATTAACCACTTAATACCCGCCCACCGTGAAATGACGGCGGGCGGGATACTCAATTATCCTGACATCACGTCATATGACGTGATGTCAATTCAGGCCGCCAGGTGGCGCGCGCGCGCACCCGTCGGGTTACTAACAACACCGTGCGCGTGCCCGGCGCCCGCGATGGCCGCCGGGCACCCGCGATTTCTGTGTAACTGAGCTGGGACGTGCAGCTCTGGGCCAGATTCAGGTAGATGAGAGTATCTTTCCTCTGGAGTAACGCTTCTCATTTACGTTACTCTGAAGACCCTTTCAGCGCAAGTCCTGTAATTCACATAGCAGTTGCGCGTAAACTTGCGCCAGAGTAACGATAATGCGCTGGCGTAACCCGACGCAAGTGGAAGTGGGTGTGATCATATGTAAATGATGGGTGGAGCCCGGCGCAGAGGCTTACGTTCAGCGCATCATCCACGCAGCATGCGCAGTGAGTGCGGCTCCACTCGCCCCCTTGTGCGCATGCTCACAACTTCCGTCGGCACCACTTCCTGGGAAACGTCAGCGCAATGCGTTCCGCTGGGCGCTTAAAAGCGCTGGCGGAAACGCCATTCCGGCGCAAAAGTAGTTCCGTTTCCCCCCACCCCAGGGAAGATACTTTTGTGCTGTGATGGCTGCTCCCGCTACCCCCAGAGAGAGGAGGAACCTCAACTTTAATACCCAGGAGGTCTCAGTGATTATCTCGGCTATGGAGACGGAGAATGAATTTCTCCATGGCAAAAAAAGCCGGAAGACCAGCCGGGAGAGGAAGCAGGGCATCCTGGAGTCCATTGCTGCCAGGGTCAATGTCCTGGGCTACTCCACCCGGACTGCTGGGGACATACAAAAGAAAATAAATGACCTGCGGCGCAAGGTGAGGGACAAGGTGGCCTCCATCAGGAGGTATGAGAGGGGCACAGGTGGTGGTCCCCCATGTCCTGTCACCCTGACCGCAGAGGAGGAGGTGGTTGCTCGCTGCCTGGAGAGGGAGCAGGTGGAGGGGGGTCGCAGGCTATGACTCCGTGGAGGAAGGCACAAGGACAGGTAAGTGTTTTATAATCCCCTATTTGTTGTTTTGCATTTGGGGGGGGGGGGGGGACATGTGCCAAGTGTGTGGGACCACCAACATGTGTCTGCTTTGTGTCATCCACAGTTGACGGAGCTGGGCCATCATCTGTCAGCCTGCATTCCACCCCATCCCCCCCACGCCATCATGTGCCCGAGCCACTGGGTGGTGAAGAGGTTGTGGAGGAGGAGAGTGGCCACACCACACCTGCCGAGGTGGTTGTGGAGGATCCTGCTGTGGCAGAGCAGGACTTTTCTTTGGTTTTGTCTGTCTCCTCCCCTTCTCCTGGCCCGTCTGTCGTCCCCTCCCCCATCCTTGGAAGCCCCTCAAGGGCGACTCCTTCCACCCGAGGACATCCATCTTCTGGCCCCAGGAAGGCGACCCAGAAGACCAGGGGGGTGTCTGATGGTGTCCAGGACCAGTTGGCGAGGGATCACGCCAGGCAGACGGAACAGATGGGGGCCATAGCGGTGCACTTGGAGAAAGTGGCTGACAGCCTGGGCTCCGTTGCCAACCTCAGCAACGCAGTGCAGGATGTCAGCTCTAATTGCGCTGCAGTGGTCACCACTTTGGGGGAGGTGCAGGGGGATATCCAGCACCTTACTGCAGCCGTCCAGGCCAACACTGCTGCCATCCATGGGAACAGTGCTGCCATCCGGGAGCAGGGGAGGCTGAGTCGGCGGGCCCAGCACTACCAGGTCACCCGTCAGCTCCGGATGCAGGCCCAGACGAACACATACCTTGGACGGATAGCCAGGGCCTTGGAGGGCACGCAGGCCACACCTGCCAGGAGTGGCCCACCTGGGGATCAGCCACCTCCAGATGCCCCCCCACCCCCACCCACTCCATCCAGGCAGCTGCGGAGCCAGAGAGGGGCCCCCAGAAGGAGCCCCCGGCATCCCCGATGAGGCCTTTTATTTTTTCTGGTTTTATATTATTGTTTTTGACATACTCAGGTCATGAGTTTATTTTTTATTTTTCTCAGGTTATGAGATTATTTTTCTTTTAATGATCAGGATATGATATTTCTAATTTCTTTTTGTACTGCACACGGTCAGGAGTGCAGGGGACAGTGTGAATGGTGTGTGAATGTGAGAGGGTGGCACTCCTGAAAGTAAGGGGTGTCACCCTCGGCCGTGGTGGTGAAGTGAACCCCACGGCTGAATGAATGATGTGTGAAAGGTGTGTGAATGGACAGTGACATCATTGGGGCCTTGACGCTGGCGTTACTGCTCCCAACTCCTACATGCTGGACTTGGGCTAATCCAATGCGATGTGCATGTGGTGTGTGTGATCTAGGGACATCAGTGGTGTACACGCGTGCACTGTCTGTGTTATTAATGTTTTGGTTTAGTGTCCAAAGATGCCTACGGCGAGGACCCTCCTGACTGCTCTTCCATCAGCAGACTGGTTCTCCTCTGGCAGGTGGGGACTGTGTGGGTCGGGGGTCAGGTCATCACGTATGTCAATATGCAGGCCTTTTTTCATAGCAAAGTTATGTAGTATGCAACATGCACCGATGATCTGGCACACAAAGGTAGGGGAATACAAGAGGGCCCCCCCAGACTTATCCAAGCATCGGAAACGGGACTTCAGGAGCCCAAATGTTTGCTCAACCACTGCACGGGTTTTGATGTGTGCTTCATTGTATTTTCTCTCTCCTCTGGTTTGGGGGTTCCGGAAAGGAGTCATTAGATGGGGTCCCAATGCATATGCAGAGTCACCTGTAAGGTAAAAGACAGGAGAATGTTAGTCATGCATGTGCGATTTCTGTTGTGCATCACGGGAGGGGATAGTCATGCCTGACTCCCTTGTCACTCACCAACCAGCCAGCTGTCCCCATACATGTTCTGGTTAAATTCTGCTGGGATGGGGCTCTGACGGTATATGAAACTGTCATGGCTGGACCCGGGGTGTTTGGCACGGACGTGCCATATGAGGCGTTGGGCATCGGCTATCACCTGTACGTTGATGGAGTGCCAATGCTTCCGATTGCGGTATATGTGCTCTGTGGCACTGGGGGGCTGTAGGGCCACATGTGTGCAATCAATGGCCCCCACAGTGTGTGGGAATCTGGCAATGTTGTAGAAATCTGTCATTGCCTTCTGCCGTAGCTCCTCAGTGGTTGGTCTGATGAACTGGTTGGACATGCGTCTGACGATTGCAGGGACAACCTGGTGCACACATCTGCTTATGGAGGACTGTGACATCCCAGCCACCACTCCACTTGTACGCTGGAATGATCCACTTGCTAGGAAATGAAGTGTTGCCAGGACCTTCACCAGTGGCTGCACTGCTTGTGATCGGTGTGTTGGGCTGGTGATGTCATCCTGCAGGGTTGTGGTTAGTTCAAGTATTGCATCTGGGCTGAATCTGAATAGGCGATACACCTCCTCATCCCCCATGCCAAAGAGGTTCATACGTGTGCGGTATATCCTCTCACGTGCCCGCCTTCTTGGTTCCAGGGGACCCATCAGTAGTTCTAGGACCACAATTGCCCCTGGCATGTTGGCACACAGAGGTGTTGTCCTTGCAAGTGGGGGTGCTCAGCTAGCTCTTATCGTCGGTAACGCTGCTGTAGCTGCTCTCCTGCTGACCTGTGACCGTCTGGAGTAAAGATAAAGCAGCCTTTTGTAGAAATAACTTTGCGCCGGACGGACCAGATACGCGCGGCGCATGTAGCCAGCGTATGGTGCTAATCCGTTCGTGAATTGTGAAAAATCCCTCATTTGCATATTTGCAGGGGAAATCAATGGGCGCGACTGATGCGCCCAGCGAAAATAAACGCTGACGATACTCTGGCGTCGGAACGTTCCGCCGGTCGCAAATGAGTCGTTATTGGGCGCATCTAGTTTGGTGGGTACGGGCACATAGAAACGACGGCGCATCATCACAGTTACGCGGCGCATATCCAAATACTCCAGCGCAAGTGTTCGTGAATCTGGCCCTCTGTGTGTAAACACAGAGCTGCACGTCCCTGTCAGGGAGAGAGGAGATCGATTGTGTCCCTTGTACATAGGGACACAATTGGTCACCTCCCCCAGTCACCCCCCCTCCCCCTACAGTAAGAACACACCTAGGATACACATTTAACCCCTTCCCCGCCCCCTAGTGGTTAACCCCTTCCCTGCCAGTTACATTTATACAGTTATCAATGCATATTTATAGCATTGTTCACTGTATAAATGTGAATGGTCCCAAAAATGTGTCAAAAGTGTCCGATGTGTCGGCTACAATGTCGCAATCCCGAAAAAAAAAACGCAGATCTTCGCCATTCCTAGTAAAAAAATAAATAAAAAAAAAATCCTAATTATGTCCCCTATTTTGTAGGCAATATAACTTTTGCGCAAACCAGTCACTATACGGTTATTGCGATTTTATTTTTAATTTTTTTTACCAAAAATATGTAGAAGAATACGTATCGGCCTAAACTGAGATCAATTTTTTTTTTTAATGGGATATTTATTATAGCAAAAAGAAAAAAATGTTGTGTCTTTTTCAAAATTGTCGCTCTTTTTTTTTGTTTAAGCGCAAAAAATAAAAACCGCACGGGCGATCAATAGCACCAATAGAAAGCTCTATTTGTGGGAAAAAAAGGACGCCAATTTTGTTTGGGAACCACACGCACCTGCGTTCAGTCAGTGGTGCGGAAGCTAAAATTTGGTCTGGGCAGGAAGGGGGTGTAGGTGCAGTAGGCAAGTGGTTAAACCAACCGCACAGTAAGAGCGAGTGCGCTGAAGTGCTATGTAACAAAATAATCGCAGTCACACCAACTGCGTTCAGGTGGTATTAAACAGCAACCGCACAGTAAGAGCAACTGCGCTGAAGTGCTATGTAACAAAATAGTCGCAGTCACACCAACTGCGTTCAGGTGGTATTAAACAGCAACCGCACAGTAAGAGCAACTGCGCTGAAGTGCTATGTAACAAAATAGTCAGTCACACCAACTGTTCAGGTGGTATTAAACAGCAACCGCACAGTAAGAGCAACTGCGCTGAAGTACTATGTAACTAAATAGTCGCAGTCACACCAACTGCGTTCAGGTGGTATTAAACAGCAACCGCACAGTAAGAGCAAGTGCGCTCAAGTGCTATGTAACAAAATAATCGCAGTCACACCAACTGTGTTCAGGTGGTATTAAACAGCAACCGCACAGTAAGAGCAACTGCGCTGAAGTGCTATGTAACTAAATAGTCTCAGTCACACCAACTGCGTTCAGGTGGTATTAAACAACAACTGCCCAGTAAGAGCGAGTGCGCTGAAGTGCTATGTAACAAAATAGTCGCAGTCACACCAACTGCGTTCAGGTGGTATTAAACAGCAACCGCCCAGTAAGAGCGAGTGCGCTGAAGTGCTATGTAACAAAATAATCGCAGTCACACCAACTGCGTTCAGGTGGTATTAAACAGCAACCGCACAGTAAGAGCAACTGCGCTGAAGTGCTATGTAACTAAATAGTCGCAGTCACACCAACTGCGTGCAGGTGGTATTAAACAGCAACCGCACAGTAAGAGCAACTGCGCTGAAGTGCTATGTAACAAAATAGTCGCAGTCACACCAACTGCGTTCAGGTGGTATTAAAGAGCAACCGCACAGTAATAGCGACTGCGCTCAAATGCTATTTAACAGCACACACGCAGTGACACCAACTGCGTTCAGGTGGTATTAAACAGCAACCGCACAGTAATAGGGACTGCACTCAAATGCTATTTAACAGCACACACGCAGTGACACCAACTGCGTTCAGGTGGTATTAAACAGCAACCGCACAGTAATAGCGACTGCGCTTAAATGCTATTTAACAGCACACACACAGTGACACCAACTGCGTTTAGGTTGTATTAACCACTTTAGCCCGGACCATATTGCTGTCCAAAGACCAGATTACTTTTTGTGATTCGGCACTACGTCGCTTTAACTGACAATTGCGCGGTCATGCGACGTGGCTTCCAAACAAAATTGGCGTCCTTTTTTTCCCACAAATAGAGCTTTCTTTTGGTGGTATTTGATCATCTCTGCGGTTTTTATTTTTTGCGCTATAAACAAAAATCGAGCGACTATTTTGAAAATAATGCAATATTTTTTACATTTTGCTATAATAAAAATCCCAAAAAAGATATAAAAAACATTTTTTTCCTCAGTTAAGGCTAATACGTATTCTTCTACATATTTTTCGTTAAAAAAATCTGCAATTAGCGTTTATTAATTGGTTTGCGCAAAATTTATAGCGTTTACAAAAAAGGGGGTCGTTTTATGGCATTTTTATTATTATTTTTTTTACTAGTAATGGCAGCGATCAGCGTTTTTTTTCGGTACTGCGATATCATGGCGGACACATCAGACACTTTTGACACATTTTTGGGACCATTGGCATTTTTATAGCGATCAATGCTATAAAAATGCATTGTATTACTATAAAAATGCCATTGGCAGTGAAGGGGTTAACACTAGGGGGCAGGGAAGGGGTTAAGTGTGGTCCTGGTGTGTTCTAACTGTATGGGGGGGGGGGGGGTGGCCTAACTAGGGGAAATCACTGATCTTCTGTCCATACATTGTATGGACAGAAGATCAGCGTTTTCCCCGCTGACAGAAACGAGAGGTATGTGTTTACACACATACCTCCCGTTCCCCGCTCTGTAACAAGCAATCGCGGGTGCCCGGCGGCGATCGTACCCGCCGAGCACGCGCATGGGACTCGGGGGATGCGCGCGCGCCCCCTACAAGCTGCTAAAGGGAGGACGTAGAGCTACATGCTCCCGCGTAGCACTGCCACCGTCCCGCAGTAATATGACGGCGGGCGGTCGGCAATTAGTTAAACAGCAACCGCACAGTAATAGAGACTGCTCTCAAATGCTATTTAACAGCACACACGCAGTGACACCAACTGCGTTCAGGTGGTATTAAACAGCAACCGCACAGTAATAGCGACTGCGCTCAAATGCTATTTAACAGCACACACGCAGTGACACTAACTGCGTTTAGTTGCTATTAAACAGCACACACGCAGTAAAAATGTCTGCGTTTCTGTGCAATTCAATAGCCCAGTTGCATTAACAGCGACTGCGCTTCTGTGAAAATAAATTGCACACGTGCAGTAACAGGTAATGCGTGCAATTAACTACCATACATTGAATAACACAGACTAATATTTTAAACCTAATCCCTAATGCAGGCAATACAAAACGGTAGAGCACTGCATGTAGGACAAACTCCTGCCTGACAGATACTAATAGAACATCTAGCTGAGCTATACAGTTTATAAATATATTGACAACTCCTAGGGATGTGAATATATTCTCTACAAACTGTAGATTTAACTATACTGACTAGACTTCCTTATCTGTCTGTCTGTCTGTCTGTCTGTCTGTCTGTCTATCTATCTATCTATCTATTAGAAAAGACACTGTGGGGCTGATTTACCAAGCCTGTGCGCCATGACTCATGGTGCACAAGCAGGAGTAAAACTGTTTTTGACATTTACAAAAGAGATAGGCGGCGTACACATGACCGAGGTTCTCGCTGGAAACCAGCGAGAACCTCGCTGGAAGCTGCATTCCAGCAAGGACCTCGGCCGTGTGTACGCTCTCGGCGAGCATCCCGTCGGGAATCCCGTCGAGCAGAAATAGAGAGCACGCTCTCTATTTGCTCGACGGCCCGCCTGGATGAATGGCTGGTTGCCATTCCCAACGGGCGGGTCGCCAATTTCGACGGCCGGCAGAGAACCTCGACGGGCGGAACGATGTGTTCTGCCCGTCGAGGTTCTCTGCCGTGTGTACGCGGCCTCACACTGCCAGTGCAGTGTATTTCCTCATTTACTAAACTGCCTAATGCACCCAGGAGAGGGCGCACGGCATGCCAGTACAGAGCTGACGTACGGCATTTAGTAATGTAAACAATCGGGGATTTGGGCGGGAGTTTATGAGGGGAGGGAGGGGGTGATGCAGGGGAAGTGTAGTGACATGTGTTTGAACGTGTGTGGCGGGCCGAATTGAAAGCGAAAGTGACTTTTGAGAAGCGATCCCCGTGCGCTTGCAAAGTGCGCCAGAACCTCGGAAGGTTCATTTGCATACTGGGCATGCGCAGAGGAAATGCCATGCGCGGCGTCAGTACGCCGAGAAATTCTTGGTAAATTCCTTGCGGTGTAGCAGTGTTTGCGCTGCCTGAAGCGGCGCACGGCAATCTCCGAGCTGTTCTCGGGCTGCGCTGACACTGAAGGCGAACTCCGTGCCAAATTTCAAACTTGAAACCGGCGCGGGTTCCCCCCAGGGGTACAATAGGCTCTTCGGCTTGGTCCGGAACGTGAGGGGTTAACCCAAGCCAAAAATGGCGTGGGGTTCCCCCCCAGATCCGTACCAAGCCTCACCCCAGGCATGCAGTGTGGCTGGACAGGAATGGGGGTGGGGACGAGCGAGCGCCCCCCCTCCTGAGCCGTACCAGACCGCATGCCCTCAACATGGGGGAGTGTGCGCTTTGGGGGAGGGGGGCACTGCCCCCCAACCCCAAAGCACTGTTGTCCCCATGTCGATAGGGACAAGAGCCTCTTCCCGACAACCCTGGCCATTGGTTGTCGGGGTATGCGGGCGGGAGCCAATCAGAATCTGGGAGTCCCTTTAATAAGGCGGCCCCCAGATTCCAGCCCCCCATCCTATGTGAATGAGTATGGGGTACATCGTACCCCTACCCATTCACCTGGTGGAAAAAGTGTAAACACAAATAAACCACACAGAATAAAATAATTTATTAGTCAGCTCCGGGGGTCTTCTGCCAACCCACACCGGTCTTCGCCGCCGCAGTCTTCCGCCGCCGCACCCTTCACCACGAAGCTCCCGTGCTTATGGGGGAGGGCAGCGGGCTTCGAAGTTTTCGGCCGGGGTGAGGGTCGCACATCCCACCCCGGTCTTCTAGTCGTCTTCCGCCGCGGCCCCCTTCACCACAAAGCTTCCTGCTTATGGGGGAGGGCCGCGGGCTTCGTAGTTTTCTGCCGGGGGGGCTCTCGATAGCCTCTTCTGCCTGGCTCTTCCGCGGGGGCCAGGGCTTCTCGTCGCTGTGTCGCCGTCTTCCGCCGCCGCCCCCTTCACTACGAAGCTCCCGTGCTTGTGGGGGAGGGCAGCGGGCTTCGAAGTTTTCGGCCGGGGTGAGGGTCGCACATCCCACCCCGGTCTTCTAGTCGTTTTCGCGGCAGGCTTCTCGTCGCTGTCTTCCGCCGCGGGGTGACACTCGTGGGCTTCTTCGGCGACCTCCGCTTCTGCCTGGCTCCGCCGCTGGGGCCAGGGCTTCTTCTTCCATTCGATGTTGACATGGCGAGGTCCGGCGCTGAAATGCCGACAGAGTGGTGGGCACCGACTTATATTGGCATAGGGCGTGGGCGTGGTTATGCCACCATGTGACCTTAACCCGTGTGACATCACATTCACATTCAGAGGCGATTCAGTTCGCATGTGCCGCGCTATACAAGTTTTCATTCATTCATTCATTCATTCTCATCATGCTCTGTGATGTCACATGGGTTAAGGTCACATAGTGGCATAACCACGCCCACGCCCTATGCCAATATAAGTCGGTGCCTGCCGCTCTGTCGGGATTTCAGCGCCGGACCTCGCCGTGTCAACATCGAATGGAAGAAGAAGCCCTGGCCCCAGCGGCGGAGCCAGGCAGAAGCGGAGGTCGCTGAAGAAGCCCACGAGTGTCACCCCGCGGCGGAAGACAGCGACGAGAAGCCCGCCGCCCTCCCCATAAGCAGGAAGCTTCATGGTGAAGGAGGCGGCAGCGAAAACGACTAGAAGACCGGGGTGGGATGTGCGACCCTCACCCCGGCCGAAAACTTCGAAGCCCGCTGCCCTCCCCCACAAGCACGGGAGCTTCGTGGTGAAGGGGCGGCGGTGGAAGACGGCGACACAGCGACGAGAAGCCCGCCACGTCGAAGTCCGGGATGGGATGTGCGACCCTCATCCCGGCAGAAAACATCGAAGGGGAGGAGCCAGGCAGAAGCCGACAAAGCCCACGGGTGGTGCCCCGCGGGCGGAAGACAGCGAGGAGAAGCCCGGAGAGTGGCGCCCTCTGGCGGAAGACAGCAAAAGAAGCCCTGGCCCTGGGAGGAGCCAGGCAGAAGCGGAGAAGCCCGAGGGGGAGCGACACCCCCGTTGTTCTCCACTGTTTTCGGCCGCTCCCCCCCGGATGTAAGAGAGCTTAATTTTGGGGTGGGGGCTTGGCCGAACATGGCGGAGAGCATCGGTGGGTGTTCCCCCCCCCCCGGCGGAAGGCGGCGGCGAAGACCGGTGCGGGGCTGGAGCCCACCGGCAGAAAACGGCTAGAAGACCGAGGAGTGGCGACGCCCCCGTTGTTCTCCGCCATTTTCCGCCGCCCCCCGGATGTAAAAGAGCTTAATTTTGGGGTGGGGGCCCGGCCGAACATGGCGGAGAGCATCGGTGGGTGTCTCTCCCCCCGGCGGAAGGCGGCGGCGAAGACCGGGGGGGGTAGGTGTACCCCCCGGCAGAAGACAGCCATCAGCCCGCGGGAGGCAGGAGCCCCCCGCAGAAGGCGGCGGCAAAGACCGAGGAGGGGCTCCGCCCCCGCTGTTCTCCGCTGTTTTCGGCCGCCCCCCCGGATGTAAAAGAGCTTAATTTTGGGGTGGAGGCCCGGCCGAACATGGCGGAGAGCATCGGTGGGTGTTTCCCCCCCCCCGGCGGAAGGCGGTGGTGAGGACCGGTGCGGGGCTGGAGCCCCCCGGCAGAAAACGGCTAGAAGACCGAGGAGGGGCTCCGCCCCCTGTTGTTCTCCGCTGTTTTCGGCCGGCCCCCCCGGATGTAAAAGAGCTTAATTTGGGGTAGGGGCCCAGCCGAACATGGCGGAGAGCATCGGTGGGTGTCGTCCCCCCCCCGGCAGAAAACGGCAAAGCCCGGGGCCCAATGGGCTGGTGGTGGGGGGTCCCGGCAGAAGACCCCCGGAGCTGACTAATACATTTTTTTATCCTGTGTGGTTTATTTGTGTTTACACTTTTCCACCCGGTGAATGAGTAGGGGTACAATGTACCCCATACTCATTCACATAGGGTGGGGGGCCAGAATCTGGGGGCCCCCTTATTAGAGGGGGCTCTCAGATTCTGATAAGCCCCCCGCCCGCATACCCCGACAACCAATGGCCAGGGTTGTCGGGATGAGGCTCTTGTCCCTATCGACATGGGGACAAGAGTGCTTTGGGGTGGGGGGCAGTGCCACCCTCCCCCAAAGCACACACTCCCCCATGTCGAGGTCATGCGGTCTGGTACGGCTCAGGAGGGGGGGGGGGCGCTCGCTCGTCCCCACCCCCATTCCTGTCCGGCCAGACTGGGTGCCTGGGATATAGGTTTGGTCTGGATCTGAGGGGGAACCCCACGCCATTTTTGGCGTGGGTTTAACCCCTTATGTTCCAGACCAAATCTAAGAGCCTGTTGTGCACCTGGAGGGGAACCCCCACGCCGTTTTTTTTTAAATTTGGTGTGGAGTTCCCCTTTATCCCGGTCCTGTCAGGGGGGGAATGCCTGCTCGTCTGTCCATACAATGTATGAACAGCGATCTGTCATTTTCCCTAGTCAGTCCCACCCCCTTTACAGTTAGAACACACCCAGGTAACATAATCAACCCCTTCCTCGCCCCTAGTGTTAACCCCTTCCCTGCCAGTGACATTTTGATAGTAAGCAATGCATTTGTATACCATTGGTCGCTAGAAAAATGCCAAAGCTCACAAAAATGTGTCCGCCACAATGTCGCAGTAGCCATAAAAATCAATGATCGCCACCATTACTAGTAAAACAAAAATATATTCCTAAAAAACCCCTAAAACGAACCCCTATTTATAACTTTTGCCCAAACCAATCAAACGCTTATTGCGATTTTTTGGAACCAAAAATATGTCGAAGAATATGTATCGGCCTAAACTGAGGGCAAATTTTTTTTTTATATATTTTGGGGGAGATTTATTATAGCAAACAGTAAAAAAGTTGTCTTTTTATTTACAAAATTGTCGCTATATTTTTGGTTCGAGCAAAAATAAGAAAAAACGCAGAGGTGATCAAATACCACCATAAAAAAAAATAAAAAATTTTGGGGGAAAAAAGAGGACGCCAATTTTGTTTGGGGGCCAAGTCGCACAACCGCGCAATTGTCAGTTAAAATGACGCAGTGTTGAAATGCAAAAACTGGCCCGGTCAGTGACCAGTAATATGGTCTGGGGCTCAAGTGGTTACAAATTAAGAAAACACTAACGTTAGCCCAATTTATGACCATAATGTGAAAGATGCTGTTACACCGAGTAAATAGATACCCAACATGTCACGCTTTAATATTTCACACACTCATGGAATGGCGCCAAAATTCAGTACTTGAAAATACCCATAGGCAACACTTTTTAATTTATTTTCAGGTTACCAGTTTAGATTTACAGGTGAGGTCTAGTGCTACGAGCGCGTTACGGTGCCGTGATTGCGCGCGGCCGTGCGCGCCAATGCACGTGTGCTCGCCGATATCCCGCTGCTGCCATCTGGTGAACAGGGCTGCTCATGACATTGCACCCCTCCAATGGGCAGCCTCCGGATGCCCAACTGGGACAACTTGAGAGGATGGGCGTCCTTAAAGGACTGGACCAATCTTTCCGCTTGAATGTTACACTCTGGTTCACATGAATTGTCCTCAGGCCCATAACCTTTCCATTTAACTAAGAACTGGATCTGGTTGCGTCTTTTTCTGCAGTCCAAAATGGACTCGACCTCGAACTTCACCGTCGACTAGAACTGGTTCAGGGGGCCCGACGTTTCGGCTGAGAAAGGGATCAGGAGTGTCAGGTTTAAGAAGTGCAACGTAAAAGACAGGGTGAATACGGAAAGTTTCTGGTAGCTCCAGTTCATAGGCCACATTATTGATTTTTCTCTTGATGGGGAAGGGACCCACAAATCTAGGACCCAGTTTTTTTGATGGGCAGGCAAGTTTCAGATTTAGAGTGGAGAGCCATACTTGGTCCCCAACTTCCAGATTAAGCTCCCCCCTCCTTTTCCTGTCAAACACTTCCTTATTGTACTCCTGCGTCCTTATTGTTTGTGCTGAAAAAGTCCAAGGTTTCCTGGACGGCAGGCACCGTGCACTCCGGAACAGAGTTAGACAAGAACAATGGGTGAAAGCCGTAATTTGCGTAGAACGGGGATTGTCTTGTGGCGGAGTGAATGGAGTTATTATACGCAAACTCAGCTAAGGGCAGCAAGGAAGCCCAGTCTTCTTGAGAGAAGGAGGAGAGACAGCGCAAGTATTGCTCAAGTGTCTGGTTAGTTCTCTCTGTCTGGCCATTAGACTGCGGGTGGTAAGCTGAGGAGAATGACAAACCAATCTTGAGGGCCTCGCAGAGTGCTCTCCAAAACCTGGAAGTAAATTGTACCCCCCGATCGGATACAATATTTGCAGGGACACCGTGGAGCCTAAAGAAATTCTTTAATGAACATCCTCGCTGTTTCGGGGGCAGAGGGTGTGCCTCTCATGGGCAGGAAGTGTGCCATTTTAGAGAGTCTATCTACCACCACGAAGATAGTGGTAAAGCCATCTGAAAGGGGGAGCTCCACAATAAAGTCCATGGAGATCATCCTCCAAGGTCTTTCTGGTTCTGGCAATGGCTTTAGTAGTCCCCAGGCTCTTGATTTACTCCCCTTGTTCCGCATGCATGTGACACAGGACTCCACGTACTTCCTACAGTCCGTTAAAAGTTGGGGCCACCAGAATGTTCGCTGCAGCAGTTCGGACGTCTTATGCACCCCGAAGTGGCCGGCCAGCTTATGGTCATGACAAAACTTTAAAATACTAACCCGTAGGCCTTCCGGCACGAAAATTTTGTCCTGGTGCCACAGCAGACCATCCCTCAACTGTAGATCCAAACTAGGTACGGGGGAAATACCAGACGAGGCTTGCCTGATTTGGGATAACAGATCCTCTTGAAGCAACAAGAAGTTTCCAGATGGCAAGATAGTATCCGGAGGGGTAAGTTTTTCCGGGTCACCGAACATACGGGAAAGGGCGTCAGGCTTGGAATTTTTCGACCCAGGTCTGTAAGTTATATGGAACGAAAATCTGGTGAAGAACAATGCCCACCTGGCCTAGCGTGGTTTCAGTCTCTTAGCGATTTTGAGGTATTCCAGGTTCCTGTGATCGGTGTAGATCAGGATCAGGTGTGCTGCGCCTTCCAGGAGGTACCGCCACTCATCCAGAGCGGCCTTGATTGCCAGCAATTCCCGATCCCCCACACCGTAATTCCTTTCTGGTTCCGACAACTTGCAAGAAAAAAAAGCAACAGGGTGTAAGAGGGCCTTGGGACCCTGTCTTTGGGAGAGGACCGCTCCGACTGCGATCTCTGATGCATCCACCTCCAGGATGTAGGGTAGGCTAGCATCGGGGTGTCTGAGAATAGATGCTGAGGTGAACAAGTCCTTTAGTTTCTCAAAAGCTGCTTGGGCCTCCGGGGACCACTGGAACCGACTGGTTTGTTTGGTCAGGTTGATTATCGTGGCAATAATACTAAAGAACCCCTGATGAATTTTCTATAAAAGTTTGCAAAGCCAACAAAGCGTTGGACCCCCTTCTTATCCTTGGGTGCCGGCCAGTCCAGAATTGCAGTGACTTTCTGAGGGTCCATCTTAATGCCTCCCACCGAGATTATAAGGCCCAAGAACTGTATGGTTTGACGCTCGAACTCGCACTTCTCGGGCTTAGCATAGAGTCCGTGCACTCGAAGACGTCCGAGCACACACTTGACGTGTTCCCGATGTTTGCTTAAGGATGGGGAGAAAATGAGGATATCGTCCAAATAAACAATAACAAAAAGGTCAAGGTAGTCTCTGAAAATATCATTCACGAAATGCTGGAAGGTGGCAGGGGCGTTACAAAGCCCGAAGGGCATGACAAGGTACTCAAAGTGCCCGAAGCGAGTGCGGAAGGCCATTTTCCACTCATCTCTGTCTCTAATATGCACTAAGTTGTATGCTCCACGGAGGTCCAGTTTCGTGAAAATCACCGCAGCTCCCAAACGCTGGAATAATTTGGGTACCAAGGGGAGGGGGTACCGGTTTTTAATAGTCACTTTGTTCAATTCTCTATATTTCACGCAAGGGTGGAGGGAATGGTCCTTTTTTTCCACAAAAAAGATCCCAGCTCCTGCCGGAGAGGTGGATGGGCGGATGAACCCCTTTTTGAGATTTTCATCAATGTACGTCTTTAACGTCTCGAGCTCAAGTCCTGTCAAGGGGAAGATCCGCCCGAAGGGAATTTCGGCTCCGGGAAGGAGCTCTATCGGGCAGTCGTAGGCCCTATGTGGAGGAAGGGTCTCAGCCCCCTTCTTACTGAAAACGTCCAAAAAGTCATGATAAACACTGGGGACGGCTTGGCGGGTCTCTACATCAGAGTCCATACAGAGCAGAGGGGACGAGGACGATGACACTTGTAGGCAATGTTGGCGGCAGTAAGGAGAGCTGAGAATAATTTCCCCCGTGACCCAGTTGATTTGCGGGTTGTGGGCTTGTAGCCACGGCATGCCTAGGATAATGGGGAACATGGAGGACTCGATAACATCCAGGCACAGCAGTTCATGGTGAGTGTTGGCAATTGTTGTGGCCGAAGACAGAGTTTCTTGGGTAACCGGCCCGGACCTTAAGGCAGATCCGTCTACAAGATGTACAGAAAGTCCGATAGCCTTAGGACGCAGAGGAATTAGGTGTCTGGTGGCGAAAAACTGGTCCAGGAAACTACTGCAGGCTCCCGAATCAATAATGGCATTGGCCGGAATATTCCTTCCGGGAAGCTGAAAAACAATGGAGACAGCCAGATGAGTAGAATAATTCTTGGGGGCAGCGGGTACATGGACAGATGACAGGAAGGGACACTTACAAAGTGCCCGGGCTCCCCACAATACAGGCAGAGATTGTTGACTCTTCGTCGCTGGCGCTCCTCTGGAGTAAGGGACGGACGAAGGAGCCCCAACTGCATGGGTTCCGACGTGTCTGGTGAAGGAGAAGTCGTTGGGACCTGTGGAGCCGGGTTGGAGAAGGAGGGCACTTGCGGCAGCATCCAGACTAGGCAGGATGGACCGCTGGCCCGTTCAGACCGGCGCTCTCTCAGGTGCCTATCAATCTGGATCGTCAAGTTGATTAGGGTGTCTAAAGTTCCAGGGACACCTACCCGAGCCAGTTCGTTCTTAAGGGACTCCGACAGGCCCAGGCGGAACAGTTGGTGTCTGAGCTCCATCTCCGGAACTCAGACACGTAGTCCTCCGCTGGCCTGCGACCTTGTTGAGGGGCATGTAGGACGGCCTCTGCAGTGGCAACCTGATGTGGATCCTGGTACAACAAGGACATGGCCTGGAAGAAGGTGTCTAGGGTATCAAGGGAAACGTCTTTTTGCTCCAGGAGACAATGGGCCCAGGCCTGTGGTTCTCCGGATAAGAGCGAGATCACAAAGCCCACCTTAGTGGCCTCCAGAGAGAAGGTCCAAGGCTGCAATGCAAAGAAAAGTTCGCAGGCGTTTTGGAAAGCTCGGTATTTACTCCGTTCCCCGGAGAACCTCTCTGGTAAGGGGACCCTGGGCTCTGGTGGCGTCATGATCACCGAAGGCGTAGCAGGGTTGCCAGTGGCAGCAGAGGTGGAAGCTGGAGCAGATAAGGCCTGGACGCGGTTCTCCAATCGTGTATAACCCTCTTGCAGGGTTCGGCACAGCCTGAGTTAGTCCATCAAGATGCCGGCATAGTTCCTGCATAGGATCCACTCCTTGCGCGGGCTCAGACATGGCTGTCCAGTACTGTCACGTACCTGATGGTTGAGCCCGGCGTGCAAGGAGTGGCTGCCCTTGCTCCTCTGATCCCGAGACCCCTGATAGAGCAGACAGGGGTCCAGGGATGCA
>JAJQKJ010002411.1:0-82979 GCA_029574335.1 Rana kukunoris
TTTTTTTTTTTTTTTTTGTTGGTGGTATTTGATCACCTCTGCTTTTTTTCTTATTTTTGCTTGACCCAAAAATATAGCGACAATTTGGTAACTAAAAAAACATCTTTTTTACTGTTTGCTATAATAAATCTCCCCCAAAATATATTCAAAAAATGTTTGCCCTCAGTTTAGGCGATAAGTATTCTTGGACATATTTTTGGTTGCAAAAAATCACAATAAGCGTTTGATTGGTTGGGCAAAAGTTCTAAGTAGGGGTTGGTCTTATGGTTTTTTTTGGAATAATTTTTTTTTTTTACTAGTAATGGTGGCTATCATTGTTTTTTCTGTCTAATGCGACATTGTGGCGGACACATTTTTGTGTGAGATTTGGCATTTTTGTAGCGAGCAATGGTATATAATGCATTGCTTACTATAAAAATGACACTGGCAGGGAAGGGGTTAACACTAGGGGCGCGGAAGGGGTTGAATATGTTACCTGGGTGTGTTCTAACTGTAAAGGGGGTGGGACTGTGTAGGGGAAATGACAGATCGCTGTTCATACATTGTAGGGACAGACGAGCAGGCATTCCCCCCCCCCTGACAGGACCGGGATAAAGGGGAACTCCACCCCAAATTACAAAAAAAAAACGGCGTGGGGGTCCCCCTTCAGGTGCACAACAGGCTCTTAGATTTGATCTGGAACATAAGGGGTTAAACCCACGCCAAAAAAACGGCGTGGGGTTCCCCCTCAGATCCAGACCAAACCTTCTCCCAGGCACGCAGTCTGGCCGGACAGGAATGGGGGTGGGGACGAGCGGCGCCCCCCCCCCTCCTGAGCCGTACCAGACCACATGCCCTCGACATGGGGGAGTGTGTGCTGTGGGGGAGGGGGGCACTGCCCCCCCACCCCAAAGCACTCTTGTCCCCATGTCGATCGGGACAAGAGCCTCTTCCCGACAACCCTGGCCGTTGGTTGTCGGGGTATGCGGGCGGGGGGCTTATCAGAATCTGAGAGCCCCCTATATTAAGGGGCCCCCAGATTCTGGCCACCCACCCTATGTGAATGAGTATGGGGTACATCGTACCCCTACCCATTCACCGGTGGAAAAGTGTAAACACCAAAAAAAACACACAGAAAAAAATAATTTATTAGTCAGCTCCGGGGGTCTTCTGCCGGGACCCCCACCACCAGCCCATTGGGCCCGGGCTTCGCCGTCTTCTGCCGGGGGGGGGACACCCACCGATGATCTCCGCCATGTCCAGCCAGCCCCCCCCCAAAATAAGCTCTTTCACATTGGGGGGGGCCGGCCGAAAAAAAGCAGAGAACAACGGGGGCGGAGCCCCTCGGTCTTCCAGACGTTTTCTGCGGGGGGGCTCCAGCCCCGCACCGGTCTTCGCCGCCGCCTTCCGCCGGGGGGGGACACCCACCGATGCTCTCGGCCATGTTCGGCCAGGCCCCCTACCCCAAATCAAGCTCTTTTACATCCGGGGGGGCCGGCGGAAATGGCGGAGAACAACGGGGGCGAAACCCCTCCTCGGTCTCAGTGCAGCTCCTCCCACTGGCAGTAGTTCCGGCTCCTCCCACAGAGCTCATTCTGCTTCCTGCTGGAGAGGAGAGAAGACCTGTCTTCCAGAGCTCCCTGTGTTCCAGCCTACCAGGACCAGCCTCCAGCCCCAGCCCCCTGCCCCGGAAGAGGGGTGGGATGGCCTCCCTCAGCCCCGGAGGTGGACCGGCTTCCGGCCTCCGGAGGAGTCAACAGCACCTGCCCTCCAGCCAGACCACCGCCACCACCATCAGCAGGGAGGACCGTCTCTTCCTGGAGACCCAGGTGGGTCTCTCAGACTGGACAGCCCCTCAGCCAGGTGAGAATGAAGCAAGAACCAGGAGGAGGCGGGATAAAATCAAATCCCTGCTGGTGAGGATATCTCAGGCCTGCGTGGAAAAGATGACTACTCTCGCAGGCCTGAGGGAAAAGAGGGACAGGTGCTCCAGTAATAAAAGATCTGAATTCAAGGGGGCCATCACCACCCTAGGACTAGAAGTAAAAGAAATATGGGAATACCTGGGGGGCTTTTGCCAACGTGGGGCTGGAGAGGCGAACTTCCTAGAGGAGCTCCGGAGAAGACCCTCCAGCAGGCCAACCGGGAAGGGAGCCAGGCAGCAAGGAGGAGTGGGCGGTCTAAGAAGGGGTCCCAACCCCCCAAACAGCCAGGAGAGTCAGGGGAGCCTGGGTGCAGTGGGGGGGGGGCGAGTGCCGGTGGTGCAGGGCCCAGTATGGCCATAAAACCTGGGGAGGGTTCCCGGGAGCCGATCCCTCGGTCCGTGGAAGGGACTGAGGGGTTGGCGAAGTCCGGGGAGTCCAGTGATCCAGGAGGTCGCCGGGCCCAGGTGCCGCCGGCGGTACCCCCCCGCCATCTTCAGGTCAGCATACCCAGGCTCCCCCAGGATGGTCTGCCACAGCTGAAGCCCGCCATGTGTCGGCTTCCATGACCCCTCAGCTTGCAGAGGAGCGGGAGGATCTGGCCATGGAAAGGCCAGGGACTGCTCCTGCGGCTGCTATGTCATCGGGAGAGAGGCAGACACATGGTGGAGGCATTGTGCTGCGGTCATCTGGAGGGAAACAGCTTGTGTGCAGTGTGGCCAAGATGGCGCCGGCTGTTGGGGGTGGAGTAGACCGGGACCCGGAAGTGACCGCCCAAGAACCGGAAGTGCCCCAGCCGGAACCGGAAGTGCCCAGCCGAAACCGGAAGTGACCAGCCGAAACCGGAAGTGCCCGTCCCGGACCGGAAGTGCCCCCCGCGAAGTGCGGTGGTCCGAGGAAGCCCCCCCCCCGCGAGTGGGGGGCTCAGGGGACCTGGGGGATGAGAGGCCGGGGGTACAGGGGTGCCCAGCCCCGGACGCTGCAGCAGGCACCTCCAGGCACCCCCGGCAGGAGATGGACAGAGACGTTGAGGACGGTAAATTGGACGGTAAGCTGCCACCCCCCCAGGTCCCCATGGACACTGCCACAGGCCCCGAGGGGCTCCCTGCAGCACAGGCGGGGTGGGGGGAAAGTCAGGTGGGACCCCTCCCAGTGGACTGTATAGCATACGATTATATCCGGCAGTTGGAGGGGTCCCAGGGGGGCTCCCCCCAGTACAGGTGGAGTCCCACGGGGCGGGTGTGTGGTCGCGGAGGGGTCTGGGTGGGGGAGTTTGGTGGGGGTGGTACCCCCTCTGCTGTGGTCCCGGGGGGGGGGGAGCCTGTAGTCAGGCCAAAGGTGGTGGGTCAGGGTGGTCAGGGTATATCAGCGGGGGTGGGTGCAACACCACCGGCAGGGATGGGGGCCCCCCCGTCCCCCCCCACTTCTGGGGGTGCTGAGGGGGGTGCCCCACTTCCGGAGAACATCTTTCGGGGGTCTCCGGAGGCCAACTTATTGTCTGCCCTAAAGGGGGGTCGCTCTTTCGCCCAGGTGTTGGGCTCTCGTGCCCCTCTGGACCACCTGTACAGCCGGTTTGGCGCCCAGAATTTCCGCCGCCCCCCCCTGCTGACCAGGAGAGGACGCAGGGGTCGGCGTGGACGAGGGGTACAGGTGGTCCAGAGAGGAGGCGTAGGAATGTTGTCCAGCTTCGGTACGAGGGTCCGGACCCCTGCCCCGCTCGAGGTGAGGTGGTGGGCCTGGTACTCTCCTTGGGTTTTGGGGTGGATGACCTTTTTGCTGTCATCCATCCCACCAACACACGGGAGTTTGATATAAGTTTTGTCACTCCCGTGTGTATGGAACGCTTTATCACCGGCTTTGGGTTGGTGAGGGGCGTTGACCTTGGAAGAGGTACAGGCTCATTCCCATCTCCAGGCAGGAGGAGGTTAAGAACATCACCATCCTGGTGAGGAATGAGTCGCTCCCTCCGGAGGACATTGCCACCTGGCTCGGGAGGTACGGGCAGTTGCAGACCCCCCTGAGGAAGAACCTTGATGAGCGCGGGGTCTGGACCGGGGCTTGGTTGACCAGGATCCGGCTCAAGAGGGAGGGCAACAGTGTTGCCCACCTCCCTGGCAGCGCCTTTCTAGGCAGAGACCGGATCCTGGCGTTCTACCCGGGACAGCCCCGTCGTTGCTTCAAGTGCGGCAGCCCGACCCACATGAGCTCGGACTGCACGGTGGTCAGATGTGGCCGGTGCCACGAGTTTGGCCACCAGTCCGAGTCATGTGGGAAGATATGCTGCAACTTGTGTGGTGAGATGGGGCACCCATTTAGCAGGTGTCCCAAAGCATATCGGGGTTCTTCCTCAGGGGGGGGACCTCCCGGGCCGGGAGCGGCCGAAGCCCCCCCGGCGAGTGATGGCGGGGGGGGTGGGGATCCTGGAGCCCCTAGTACTACTCCGGAGGGACCAACAGGCCCATTGCCTCAAAGAAGGCGAGCGAGGCGGCGTGGGCGTGGGGCTCCCCCCCCGGGGGACACGGGCTCGGTTGGCCAGGAGGCTCCCGATCCTCCGGAGGGCGGAGCCGGTGGGGAGGAGTCGGGGAGGCCTGGGGGTCCCGGGCCTGAGGGTCCGGGGCCAGGGCCTTCCTCTCCTAATGTTGCAGGGCCGATCCCCATCCCCCTTCCCTTTCCCCTCCTCACCATTGCCCCTCCCCTCCACCTGGCCCTCCATCTGTTTCCCCATGCCCTCCTCCCTCATCTTCCCCTCCTCGTACCCCCCCCCCTCGCCCCCCCCCTCCCAAGTCCCGTCCCCCCCCTTCCCCTTCTTCTTCCCGTCCAGCTAAGTCTGGTCCCCCCCCTGTCCTCTCCCCTGTCTCTGGCCCCCCTCCTGCCTCTTCCATTCCCCCCCTTCTGGACCCAGAGTCTCCTCTGGCCCTGTGGCCATGGAGATGGAAGCTGCTCGAGCCTCATCCAAGAGGGAAATCTCGAGCAGCGGGTCCGAGGAGGGGGGTGGTGTAGTCATCTCGGAGAGGTGGCAGGAGTGGGAGCAGGTGAGACGCAAAAAGAAGAAGGGGAAGGCTGCCAGATCTGGGGGCGGGAAGTCCCCAGTGAAGGGTGGGGTTCCCCCAGGGGCACGAAGTGGGGTGTCCCTGGGGAACCCGTTTGGTATCTTCTCCTCCTCCTCGGGCTCAGAGGAGGAGGAAGTGTAGATATGTAAATATGTTTTTGTGTTTGTAGTATGAAGGAGAACATGACCACTTTCAATCATTTGATGGGGCGGTACCCTCTCCAATACGGCTTGCGACCATTAATGTCGCAAGTATTCGTTCTGCGGGAGCTCGTTTTATGGCCTTCGATTTTCTCAGCCGTGTTGAAGCTGACATTTTGTTTTTGCAGGAGACCTGGCTGGCATCTGTGGCAGAGATGCATCTAGCAAAGAGGGAGTGGAGATGTGGGCCCTCCCTCTGGTCTCTTGCGGCCGAGCCCTGCAGTGGGGTTGCGGTCCTTTTTAAGACTGGTCCGGTGGCTTGCCGGCGAGTGATTGAAGTGGAGATCGGTAGATGTCTGGTGGTGGACGCTGTCGTGAGGGGGCAATTCCTCCGGCTCATAAATTTTTATGGGCCTCAAACTAGGAGGGAGAGGAGGAGCCTCCTTACGGCGGTTAAGCCTTATCTTTTTACGTCCCAGCAGGTGATTTTTGGTGGCGATTTCAATATGATCACTAGGCCCAAAGACCGGGCAGGTGCCGCCAACCCTCTGGGATATGATAGTATTTTTTTGAATAACGTAGTGAGGGAGGCCAGGTTGGTGGATGTGCACGTTCGTCACCTCCCCAACCTCACTGGTTTCACATTTTCCCGAGGTAGTAGTAAGAGTAGATTAGATAGGTTTTTTTTAAAGGAGGACTCTGTCTGCTCGGCTCCTGAGCTGCAGTCGGTAGAGTTCTCCGATCACTGTATGGTATCTGTGGCCCTGAATGTCGCTGACACTCCTCAGAAAGGGAGGGGTTTGTGGCGCCTGAATGGGTCGCTACTGGAGGATCCTGAGGTTAGGGAAGCCTATGAGGTTTTCTTCCTGGGCCAGACCTCGCTCCTTGAGGGCAACTGCTCCCGCCTTGAGTGGTGGGAAGTAGTTAAAAAGAGGTCTGGCGACTTTTTCCGGGAAATCTCTGGGTACAGGGCAGCTTCCAAGTACCAGGCTTACCAGAGACTACGCAGGCAGCTTGACCGCCTGGTGTCCTCTGGGGGCTCTCAGGAACAGATATCCGGTCTGAAGGCGCAGATGAAGGAGTGTCAGTACGACCGTCTCGCCTCCCTGGTTTTTGAGAGGGATTATGGGAAGTTTATCTCTCCTGATCCCTACAGGAGCTGTGGTGAGGTGGCGAGGTCGAAGGTCGTACATGGCCTGAAGGATGCCTCAGGATCTCTGGTCCGGTCCAGATCGGGGATCCTGGGTGTCGTCAGAGACCACTTTTCGGACCTCCTGAAGAAGCGGCCTCTAGACATGGAGAAAGTCAGGGAATTCCTTGATGAGACCCCGCTGGAAGTGGGGTCTGACCTTCCTGACTCTCTGACAGAAGAGATCTCGGTAGCTGAAGTTGAGCAGGCTATTAGCTCTTTAGCTTCTAAAAAGTCACCTGGGCCCGATGGGCTCACGGCCGAGTTCTACAAAACCTTTAAGAGCCTCTTGGCTCCTCATCTGAGGGACGTGTTTAGTGAATGTTTGGCCTATGGCCTGCTGCCTCCCTCAATGAGAAGGTCAGCTCTGATCCTACTGTCAAAGGGGAAAGATCCGTCTGTGGTGGAGAATTGGCGTCCGATCGCCCTTCTTACCACAGATAGGAAGATACTGGCAAAGATCTTGTTTACACGTCTGTCTGCTTTGGCGGGCAGGATGCTGTCTCCCTCTCAGCACTGCACAATTCCTGGCCGGGGCACTTTTAGTGCCGTCCTGAGCGTCCGGGAGGCTGTGGAAAGGTGCAGGGCTGATGGCAGCGAGCGGTATCTGCTTGCATTGGATCAGGCTAAGGCGTTTGATCGGGTGAACCACGAGTACCTTTGGCTGCTTCTGAGGAGATACGGTCTGCCTGATCAATTCGTTGATTGGCTGCAGGTATTGTATAGGGGAGCTGAGAGCTTCCCTCTTGTCAACGGTTGGGTGGGCCGGGCCTTTGCCGTGGACTCTGGCGTCGGCAGGGGTGCCCGCTGAGCCCCCTCCTGTACATCTTTGCGGTCGACCCCTTCGTAAGGAGGCTAGACTGCGGGCGTCTGGGGGGGTTCCGGTGGGACCTGTCGGGGGTCCGGTTTCGGCGGTGAGGGTTGTGGCCTATGCGGACGACGTCTCGGTGGTGGTATCTGGTCGTGAGGAGGCCCATTATGTGGAGTCCCAGATCGGGTGCTACTCTGAGGCGTCAGGCTCGCTGGTCAATTGGGACAAGAGTGAAGTTTTCTGGTTGGGGAAGGAGGGGGAGCAGTTCCCCCTTCCGGACGTGTTCCCCACGCCCGTACCAGAGATTCGAGTTCTTGGCATTCATTTCGGCCCGGGTGATTATCCCAAGCTAAACTGGGAGCGCAGGCTGGTGAGTGCCACTCGGAAGGTGAAGGCCTGGAAAGGTTGGAAACTTTCCCTGAGGGAAAGGGTAAGCTTGGTCAAGACGTACTTATTGCCTGAGTTTCTCTTTGTAAGCTATGTGTGTCTTTTGCCAGCATCTCTCTATGCTCGGGTCTATGGTCTGTTCTTCCTGCTGTTGTGGGGAAGCAGACTGAACCTGATCAAGAGGGAGGTCACATACCGCCAGCGACGGCAAGGTGGGTTGGACATGGTCAACCCGGTGGTGTTCTTTGTCACCATCTTTGTTAAATACAATTTGCAGTCCATATTTGTGGACGAGCCTTCCTGGTGGGAGTGTTCATGCAAGGACTGGCTCTTGCTGTTCTTGAGGCAGTGGGGGGAGGGGGGGAGGCCCGGCGATCTGAGGAGATCGCATGGGTATCTCCCTTCCTATGTCCCCCTGGCATTAAAGGTACTGAGGCAGTGGCGGATAACTGCCCTGGAGGTGGGCTCTTTGGGTCGGCGGGAGCTGTACCTGAGGGTCATGGCCTCGGACATTTTGAAGCCCCTGTCTTTGAGGGACTGCCCTGAGAGGGTCCTCACGGAGGGGCTAGCCCTCTTGAATTCTTCTAGAATTCCAAGTAAGTTTTGGGATCTCGCATGGAGGTCGTTCCATGGACGACTCTATGTCCGTGCGAATCTCAAATACAGGAACCTGGGGGACAGGGACTGCCCCCGTCAGGAATGTGGTGGGACATTGGAGACCATGGACCATTTTCTGGTCCAATGTCCCTTCAACATGGAGGTTCTTACGAAGGTAGGGGGTGCCATTGGCTACCCCCGCCTTCCGGCCCTGACCTATGCTGAGCGAGTGTATGGTGATTTTGGGGTCCGCAGGGGATTTGAGTTATCGTCACTTTATTTAGTCAGCCTAGTTGTGCTTTATTACACTTGGCACGCTCGGTGTTTGGTGTCCACTAGGGACAAAATCCTGCCTGTGCATGAGGTGGTGGGCGGTATCTTTCGGGAGTTGGTGAAGGTGCGGGATCTGGAAAGGAGCAGGGTCGGGCCTGAGAGGTGTGCCCATTTATGGAGGGGGTTCCTCTTCCAGCCCCCTTAGGTCACGGCTCTGCCCCTCTCCATGGGTAGGGGCATCTATCCTTTTTCACCCCCTTAGATTTTGTTTATGGTATTTTTTTTGAAATAAGGCTACAGACATGTCTGACTATCATGTTCTTGCTCATACGTGGGTTGTAGGTATTTGTTGTTGTGATGGTGGGGTGTGTTGTGGGTTGGCGATGATCTGGACAGTAGTGGTTTCTATGGACTTTAATATCTCCCTACTGTACCAGTGAGCCGTTTTAAGTGGTGTTTTTTTTTGGCAATGATCTGGGCAAGCTTTTCTGATGGACTATAAAGACTTTCTCTTGTACCAGTGAGCCTGTTGTAAATACCTGTTCTGGTGCTATTTTTTTTTTTTTTTTTCTTTATAGTTATTTCTTGGTGGGTGGAGGTCGGTGATTTGATGGTTTGTGTTTTATTGTTTGTTTTTGTGTTATTTGGTTTATTTAGTTATTTTGTTTATTTTATATATTTGTTAACCTTTTGGTCGTAGTTTTATAAATAAAAAATTACCCCTCCTCGGTCTCAGTGCAGCTCCCACCCACTGGCAGTAGTTCCGGCTCCTCCCACAGAGCTCATTCTGCTTCCTGCTGGAGAGGAGAGAAGACCTGTCTTCCAGAGCTCCTGTGTTCCAGCCTACCAGGACCAGCCTCCAGCCCCCAGCCCCCTGCCCCGGAAGAGGGGTGGGATGGCCTCCCTCAGCCCCGGAGGTGGACCGGCTTCCGGCCTCCGGAGGAGTCAACAGCACCTGCCCTCCAGCCAGACCACCGCCACCACCATCAGCAGGGAGGACCGTCTCTTCCTGGAGACCCAGGAGGGTCTCTCAGACTGGACAGCCCCTCAGCCAGGTGAGAATGAAGCAAGAACCAGGAGGAGGCGGGATAAAATCAAATCCCTGCTGGTGAGGATATCTCAGGCCTGCGTGGAAAAGATGACTACTCTCGCAGGCCTGAGGGAAAAGAGGGACAGGTGCTCCAGTAATAAAAGATCTGAATTCAAGGGGGCCATCACCACCCTAGGACTAGAAGTAAAAGAAATATGGGAATACCTGGGGGGCTTTTGCCAACGTGGGGCTGGAGAGGCGAACTTCCTAGAGGAGCTCCGGAGGACCCTCCAGCAGGCCAACCGGGAAGGGAGCCAGGCAGCGAGGAGGAGCGGGCGGTCTAAGAAGGGGTCCCAACCCCCCAAACAGCCAGGAGAGTCAGGGGAGCCTGGGTGCAGTGGGGGGGGGGCGAGTGCCGGTGGTGCAGGGCCCAGTATGGCCATAAAACCTGGGGAGGGTTCCCGGGAGCCGATCCCTCGGTCCGTGGAAGGGACTGGGGGGTTGGCGAAGTCCGGGGAGTCCAGTGATCCAGGAGGTCGCCGGGCCCAGGTGCCGCCGGCGGTACCCCCCCGCCATCTTCAGGTCAGCATACCCAGGCTCCCCCAGGATGGTCGCACTGCCACAGCTGAAGCCCGCCATGTGTCGGCTTCCATGACCCCTCAGCTTGCAGTGGAGCGGGAGGATCTGGCCATGGAAAGGCCAGGGACTGCTCCTGCGGCTGCTATGTCATCGGGAGAGAGGCAGACACATGGTGGAGGCATTGTGCTGCGGTCATCTGGAGGTAAACAGCTTGTGTGCAGTGTGGCCAAGATGGCGCCGGCTGTTGGGGGTGGAGTAGACCGGGACCCGGAAGTGACCGCCCAAGAACCGGAAGTGCCCCAGCCGGAACCGGAAGTGCCCCAGCCGGAACCGGAAGTGACCAGACCGAAACCGGAAGTGACCATACCGAAACCGGAAGTGCCCGTCCCGCGACCGGAAGTGCCCCCCCCGCGAGTTTGCGGTGGTCGGTGGGGGCTCAGGGGACCTGGGGGATGAGAGGCCGGGGGTACAGGGGTGCCCAGCCCCGGACGCTGCAGCAGGCACCTCCAGGCACCCCCGGCAGGAGATGGACAGAGACGTTGAGGACGGTAAATTGGACGGTAAGCTGCCACCCCCCCAGGTCCCCATGGACACTGCCACAGGCCCCGAGGGGCTCCCTGCAGCACAGGCGGGGTGGGGGGAAAGTCAGGTGGGACCCCTCCCAGTGGACTGTATAGCATACGATTATATCCGGCAGTTGGAGGGGTCCCAGGGGGGCTCCCCCCCAGTACAGGTGGAGTCCCAAGGGGCTGGTGTGGTCGCGGAGGGGTCTGGGTGGGGGAGTTTGGTGGGGGTGGTACCCCCCTCTGCTGTGGTCCCGGGGGGGGGGGAGCCTGTAGTCAGGCCAAAGGTGGTGGGTCAGGGTGGTCAGGGTATATCAGCGGGGGTGGGTGCAACACCACCGGCAGGGATGGGGGCCCCCCCGTCCCCCCCCCACTTCTGGGGGTGCTGAGGGGGGTGCCCCACTTCCGGAGAACATCTTTCGGGGGTCTCCGGAGGCCAACTTATTGTCTGCCCTAAAGGGGGGTCGCTCTTTCGCCCAGGTGTTGGGCTCTCGTGCCCCTCTGGACCACCTGTACAGCCGGTTTGGCGCCCAGAATTTCCGCGCCCCCCCTGCTGACCAGGAGAGGACGCAGGGGTCGGCGTGGACGAGGGGTACAGGTGGTCCAGAGAGGAGGCGTAGGAATGTTGTCCAGCTTCGGTACGAGGGTCCGGACCCCTGCCCCGCTCGAGGTGAGGTGGTGGGCCTGGTACTCTCCTTGGGTTTTGGGGTGGATGACCTTTTTGCTGTCATCCATCCCACCAACACACGGGAGTTTGATATAAGTTTTGTCACTCCCGTGTGTATGGAACGCTTTATCACCGGCTTTGGGTTGGTGAGGGGCGTTGACCCTTGGAAGAGGTACAGGCTCATTCCCATCTCCAGGCAGGAGGAGGTTAAGAACATCACCATCCTGGTGAGGAATGAGTCGCTCCCTCCGGAGGACATTGCCACCTGGCTCGGGAGGTACGGGCAGTTGCAGACCCCCCTGAGGAAGAACCTTGATGAGCGCGGGGTCTGGACCGGGGCTTGGTTGACCAGGATCCGGCTCAAGAGGGAGGGCAACAGTGTTGCCCACCTCCCTGGCAGCGCCTTTCTAGGCAGAGACCGGATCCTGGCGTTCTACCCGGGACAGCCCCGTCGTTGCTTCAAGTGCGGCAGCCCGACCCACATGAGCTCGGACTGCACGGTGGTCAGATGTGGCCGGTGCCACGAGTTTGGCCACCAGTCCGAGTCATGTGGGAAGATATGCTGCAACTTGTGTGGTGAGATGGGGCACCCATTTAGCAGGTGTCCCAAAGCATATCGGGGTTCTTCCTCAGGGGGGGGACCTCCCGGGCCGGGAGCGGCCGAAGCCCCCCCGGCGAGTGATGGCCGGGGGGGTGGGGATCCTGGAGCCCCTAGTACTACTCCGGAGGGACCAACAGGCCCATTGCCTCAAAGAAGGCGGAGCAGGCGTGGGCGTGGGGCTCCCCCCCCGGGGGACACGGGCTCGGTTGGCCAGGAGGCTCCCGATCCTCCGGAGGGCGGAGCCGGTGGGGAGGAGTCGGGGAGGCCTGGGGGTCCCGGGCCTGAGGGTCCGGGGCCAGGGCCTTCCTCTCCTAATGTTGCAGGGCCGATCCCCATCCCCCTTCCCTTTCCCCCTCCTCACCATTGCCCCTCCCCTCCACCTGGCCCTCCATCTGTTTCCCCATGCCCTCCTCCCTCATCTTCCCCTCCTCGTACCCCCCCCCCTCGCCCCCCCCCTCCCAAGTCCCGTCCCCCCCCTTCCCCTTCTTCTTCCCGTCCAGCTAAGTCTGGTCCCCCCCCTGTCCTCTCCCCTGTCTCTGGCCCCCCTCCTGCCTCTTCCATTCCCCCCCCTTCTGGACCCAGAGTCTCCTCTGGCCCTGTGGCCATGGAGATGGAAGCTGCTCGAGCCTCATCCAAGAGGGAAATCTCGAGCAGCGGGTCCGAGGAGGGGGGTGGTGTAGTCATCTCGGAGAGGTGGCAGGAGTGGGAGCAGGTGAGACGCAAAAAGAAGAAGGGGAAGGCTGCCAGATCTGGGGGCGGGAAGTCCCCAGTGAAGGGTGGGGTTCCCCCAGGGGCACGAAGTGGGGTGTCCCTGGGGAACCCGTTTGGTATCTTCTCCTCCTCCTCGGGCTCAGAGGAGGAGGAAGTGTAGATATGTAAATATGTTTTTGTGTTTGTAGTATGAAGGAGAACATGACCACTTTCAATCATTCTGATGGCGGTACCCTCTCCAATACGGCTTGCGACCATTAATGTCGCAAGTATTCGTTCTGCGGGAGCTCGTTTTATGGCCTTCGATTTTCTCAGCCGTGTTGAAGCTGACATTTTGTTTTTGCAGGAGACCTGGCTGGCATCTGTGGCAGAGATGCATCTAGCAAAGAGGGAGTGGAGATGTGGGCCCTCCCTCTGGTCTCTTGCGGCCGAGCCCTGCAGTGGGGTTGCGGTCCTTTTTAAGACTGGTCCGGTGGCTTGCCGGCGAGTGATTGAAGTGGAGATCGGTAGATGTCTGGTGGTGGACGCTGTCGTGAGGGGGCAATTCCTCCGGCTCATAAATTTTTATGGGCCTCAAACTAGGAGGGAGAGGAGGAGCCTCCTTACGGCGGTTAAGCCTTATCTTTTTACGTCCCAGCAGGTGATTTTTGGTGGCGATTTCAATATGATCACTAGGCCCAAAGACCGGGCAGGTGCCGCCAACCCTCTGGGATATGATAGTATTTTTTTGAATAACGTAGTGAGGGAGGCCAGGTTGGTGGATGTGCACGTTCGTCACCTCCCCAACCTCACTGGTTTCACATTTTCCCGAGGTAGTAGTAAGAGTAGATTAGATAGGTTTTTTTTAAAGGAGGACTCTGTCTGCTCGGCTCCTGAGCTGCAGTCGGTAGAGTTCTCCGATCACTGTATGGTATCTGTGGCCCTGAATGTCGCTGACACTCCTCAGAAAGGGAGGGGTTTGTGGCGCCTGAATGGGTCGCTACTGGAGGATCCTGAGGTTAGGGAAGCCTATGAGGTTTTCTTCCTGGGCCAGACCTCGCTCCTTGAGGGCAACTGCTCCCGCCTTGAGTGGTGGGAAGTAGTTAAAAAGAGGTCTGGCGACTTTTTCCGGGAAATCTCTGGGTACAGGGCAGCTTCCAAGTACCAGGCTTACCAGAGACTACGCAGGCAGCTTGACCGCCTGGTGTCCTCTGGGGGCTCTCAGGAACAGATATCCGGTCTGAAGGCGCAGATGAAGGAGTGTCAGTACGACCGTCTCGCCTCCCTGGTTTTTGAGAGGGATTATGGGAAGTTTATCTCTCCTGATCCCTACAGGAGCTGTGGTGAGGTGGCGAGGTCGAAGGTCGTACATGGCCTGAAGGATGCCTCAGGATCTCTGGTCCGGTCCAGATCGGGGATCCTGGGTGTCGTCAGAGACCACTTTTCGGACCTCCTGAAGAAGCGGCCTCTAGACATGGAGAAAGTCAGGGAATTCCTTGATGAGACCCCGCTGGAAGTGGGGTCTGACCTTCCTGACTCTCTGACAGAAGAGATCTCGGTAGCTGAAGTTGAGCAGGCTATTAGCTCTTTAGCTTCTAAAAAGTCACCTGGGCCCGATGGGCTCACGGCCGAGTTCTACAAAACCTTTAAGAGCCTCTTGGCTCCTCATCTGAGGGACGTGTTTAGTGAATGTTTGGCCTATGGCCTGCTGCCTCCCTCAATGAGAAGGTCAGCTCTGATCCTACTGTCAAAGGGGAAAGATCCGTCTGTGGTGGAGAATTGGCGTCCGATCGCCCTTCTTACCACAGATAGGAAGATACTGGCAAAGATCTTGTTTACACGTCTGTCTGCTTTGGCGGGCAGGATGCTGTCTCCCTCTCAGCACTGCACAATTCCTGGCCGGGGCACTTTTAGTGCCGTCCTGAGCGTCCGGGAGGCTGTGGAAAGGTGCAGGGCTGATGGCAGCGAGCGGTATCTGCTTGCATTGGATCAGGCTAAGGCGTTTGATCGGGTGAACCACGAGTACCTTTGGCTGCTTCTGAGGAGATACGGTCTGCCTGATCAATTCGTTGATTGGCTGCAGGTATTGTATAGGGGAGCTGAGAGCTTCCCTCTTGTCAACGGTTGGGTGGGCCGGGCCTTTGCCGTGGACTCTGGCGTCCGGCAGGGGTGCCCGCTGAGCCCCCTCCTGTACATCTTTGCGGTCGACCCCTTCGTAAGGAGGCTAGACTGCGGGCGTCTGGGGGGGGTTCCGGTGGGACCTGTCGGGGGTCCGGTTTCGGCGGTGAGGGTTGTGGCCTATGCGGACGACGTCTCGGTGGTGGTATCTGGTCGTGAGGAGGCCCATTATGTGGAGTCCCAGATCGGGTGCTACTCTGAGGCGTCAGGCTCGCTGGTCAATTGGGACAAGAGTGAAGTTTTCTGGTTGGGGAAGGAGGGGGAGCAGTTCCCCCTTCCGGACGTGTTCCCCACGCCCGTACCAGAGATTCGAGTTCTTGGCATTCATTTCGGCCCGGGTGATTATCCCAAGCTAAACTGGGAGCGCAGGCTGGTGAGTGCCACTCGGAAGGTGAAGGCCTGGAAAGGTTGGAAACTTTCCCTGAGGGAAAGGGTAAGCTTGGTCAAGACGTACTTATTGCCTGAGTTTCTCTTTGTAAGCTATGTGTGTCTTTTGCCAGCATCTCTCTATGCTCGGGTCTATGGTCTGTTCTTCCTGCTGTTGTGGGGAAGCAGACTGAACCTGATCAAGAGGGAGGTCACATACCGCCAGCGACGGCAAGGTGGGTTGGACATGGTCAACCCGGTGGTGTTCTTTGTCACCATCTTTGTTAAATACAATTTGCAGTCCATATTTGTGGACGAGCCTTCCTGGTGGGAGTGTTCATGCAAGGACTGGCTCTTGCTGTTCTTGAGGCAGTGGGGGGAGGGGGGGAGGCCCGGCGATCTGAGGAGATCGCATGGGTATCTCCCTTCCTATGTCCCCCTGGCATTAAAGGTACTGAGGCAGTGGCGGATAACTGCCCTGGAGGTGGGCTCTTTGGGTCGGCGGGAGCTGTACCTGAGGGTCATGGCCTCGGACATTTTGAAGCCCCTGTCTTTGAGGGACTGCCCTGAGAGGGTCCTCACGGAGGGGCTAGCCCTCTTGAATTCTTCTAGAATTCCAAGTAAGTTTTGGGATCTCGCATGGAGGTCGTTCCATGGACGACTCTATGTCCGTGCGAATCTCAAATACAGGAACCTGGGGGACAGGGACTGCCCCCGTCAGGAATGTGGTGGGACATTGGAGACCATGGACCATTTTCTGGTCCAATGTCCCTTCAACATGGAGGTTCTTACGAAGGTAGGGGGTGCCATTGGCTACCCCCGCCTTCCGGCCCTGACCTATGCTGAGCGAGTGTATGGTGATTTTGGGGTCCGCAGGGGATTTGAGTTATCGTCACTTTATTTAGTCAGCCTAGTTGTGCTTTATTACACTTGGCACGCTCGGTGTTTGGTGTCCACTAGGGACAAAATCCTGCCTGTGCATGAGGTGGTGGGCGGTATCTTTCGGGAGTTGGTGAAGGTGCGGGATCTGGAAAGGAGCAGGGTCGGGCCTGAGAGGTGTGCCCATTTATGGAGGGGGTTCCTCTTCCAGCCCCCTTAGGTCACGGCTCTGCCCCTCTCCATGGGTAGGGGCATCTATCCTTTTTCACCCCCTTAGATTTTGTTTATGGTATTTTTTTTGAAATAAGGCTACAGACATGTCTGACTATCATGTTCTTGCTCATACGTGGGTTGTAGGTATTTGTTGTTGTGATGGTGGGGTGTGTTGTGGGTTGGCGATGATCTGGACAGTAGTGGTTTCTATGGACTTTAATATCTCCCTACTGTACCAGTGAGCCGTTTTAAGTGGTGTTTTGGCAATGATCTGGGCAAGCTTTTCTGATGGACTATAAAGACTTTCTCTTGTACCAGTGAGCCTGTTGTAAATACCTGTTCTGGTGCTATTTTTTTTTTTTTTTTTTTTTTCTTTATAGTTATTTCTTGGTGGGTGGAGGTCGGTGATTTGATGGTTTGTGTTTTATTGTTTGTTTTTGTGTTATTTGGTTTATTTAGTTATTTTGTATATTTGTTAACCTTTTGGTCGTAGTTTTATAAATAAAAAATTACCCCTCCTCGGTCTTCGCCTTCCGCCGGGGGGGTACACCTACCCCCCCCCCGGTCTTCGCCGCCGCCTTCCGCCGGGAAAGAGACACCCACCGATGCTCTCCGCCATGTTCGGCCAGGCCCCCTACCCCAAATCAAGCTCTTTTACATCCAGGGGGGGCCGGCGGAAATGGCGGAGAACAACGGGGGCGTCGCCACTCCTCGGTCTTCTAGCCGTCTTCTGCCGGGGGGGGAAACACCCACCCATGCTCTCCGCCATGCTCGACTGTGCCCCCACCCCAAAATGAAGCTCTTTTACATCCGGGGGGGCCGGCCGAAAACAGCGGAGAACAACGGGGGTGTCGCCCCACCTCGGGCTCCTCCGCTTCTGCCTGGCTCCTCCCAGGGCTTCTTTCGCCGTCTTCCGCCGGAGGGCGCCACTCTCCGGGCTTCTCGACGTTGTCTTCCGCCGCGGGGGCCAGGCCTTCTTCTTTGCCGCCCCCTTCGAATTTTTCGGCCTGGACGGGGGTCGCACATCCCATCCAGGACTTGGACGTGGCGGGCTTCTCGTCGCCGTCTTCTGCCGCTGCCCCCTTCACCACGAAGCTCCGTGCTTGTTTGATGAGGGCAGCGGGCTTCCGTCGTCTTCTCCGGGGCGAGGGTCGTACATCCCACCCCGGATTTCGTCGCCGTCTTCTGCCGCTGCCCCCTTCACCACGAAGCTCCGTGCTTGTTTGATGAGGGCAGCGGGCTTCCGTCGCAGTCTTCCGCCGCGGGGTGACACTCGCGGGCTTCTTCTTCCATTCGATGTTGACACGGCGAGGTCCGGCGCTGAAATGCCTTCTGAGCGGCGGGCAAGGACTTATATTGGCATTGGGCGTGGGCGTGGTTATGCCAACATGTGACCTTAACCCATGTGACAGTGATGTCACGTCACATCACTGTCACATGGGTTAAGGTCACATGTTGGCATAACCACGCCCACGCCCAATGCCAATATAAGTCCTTGCCCGCCGCTCAGAAGGCATTTCAGCGCCGGACCTCGCCGTGTCAACATCGAATGGAAGAAGAAGCCCGCGAGTGTCACCCCGCGGCGGAAGACTGCGACGGAAGCCCGCTGCCCTCATCAAACAAGCACGGAGCTTCGTGGTGAAGGGGGCAGCGGCAGAAGACGGCGACGAAATCCGGGGTGGGATGTACGACCCTCGCCCCGGAGAAGACGACGGAAGCCCGCTGCCCTCATCAAACAAGCACGGAGCTTCGTGGTGAAGGGGGCAGCGGCAGAAGACGGCGACGAGAAGCCCGCCACGTCCAAGTCCTGGATGGGATGTGCGACCCCCATCCAGGCCGAAAAAATCGAGGGGGGCGGCAAAGAAGAAGGCCTGGCCCCCGCGGCGGAAGACAACGTCGAGAAGCCCGGAGAGTGGCGCCCTCCGGCGGAAGACGGCAAAAGAAGCCCTGGCCCCTAGTAGGAGCCAGGCAGAACCCGGCGACGAAATCCGGGGTGGGATGTACGACCCTCGCCCCGGAGAAGACGACGGAAGCCCGCTGCCCTCATCAAACAAGCACGGAGCTTCGTGGTGAAGGGGGGCAGCGGCAGAAGACAGCGACGAGAAGCCCGCCACGTCCAAGTCCTGGATGGGATGTACGACCCCCGTCCAGGCAGAAGAATTTGAAGGGGGCGGCGGAAGACCCTCAAAAGTGAAAACGTTCACCAGGTGAATGGGTAGGGGTACGATGTACCCCATACTCATTCACATAGGGTGGGGGCCCGAAATCTGGGGGCCACCTTATTAAACGGGGCTCCCAGATTCTGATTGGCTCCCACCCGCATACCCCGACAACCAATGGCTAGGGTTGTCGGGAAGAGGCTCTTGTCCCGATCGACATGGGGACAAGAGTGCTTTGGGGTGGGGGGGCAGCGCCCCCCTCCCCCAAAGCACACACTCCCCCATGTCGAGGGCATGTGGTCTGGTACGGCTCAGGAGGGGGGGGGGCGCTCGCTCGTCCCCACCCCCATTCCTGTCCGGCCAGACTGCATGCCTGGGATGAGGGCTTGGTACGGATCTGGGGGGGAACCCCACGCCGATTTTGGCGTGGGTTAACCCCTCACGTTCCGGACCAAGCCGGAGAGCCTATTGTACCCCTGGGGGGGAAGCCGCGCCGGTTTCACATTTGAAATTTGGCGCGGAGTTCCCCTTCAGTGTCAGCGCAGCCCGAGAACAGCTCGGAGCTTGCCGTGCGCCGCTCCAGGCAGTGCAAACACTGCTACGCCGCCTGGTATTTACCAAGGATTTCCCGGCGTACTGAAGAGGCGCGCGGTGAGCTCCGATTTTTCCCTCTGCGCATGCCCAGTATGCAAGTGAACCTTCCGAGGTTCTAGCGTACTTTGCAAGGGCACGGGGATCGGGTCCCAAAAGTCACTTTCCCTTTCAAATCGGCCCGCCACACAAGTTTAAACACATGTCACTACACTTCCCCTGCATCACCCCCCTCCCTCCCCTCATAAACTCCCGCCCGAATCCCCGATGTTTACATTACTAAATGCCGCACGCCAGCTCTGTACTGGCGTGCTGTGCGCCCTCTTCTGGGCGCATTAGGCACTTTAGTAAATGAGGAAACACGCTGCACTGGCAGCGTGTTTCTTTGGTAAATGTCAAAAACAGGTTTACTCCTGCTTGTGCACCATGAGTCTTGGCGCACAGGCTTGGTAAATCAGCCCAAATCTCTCTCTACTCCCTTGTCAGAACAGAAATCTGTTTGTTTACATTGACAGATTGACAGATTTTTATCACACTGAATATTTACCATGGTTAAAAGGGAAGCAGAGTACAGGGGTTCAGTAGTAAGTGACCTAGAGGTCATAGATCAGTAGTACATAAGTTTGGATCTTCCGGTAATAGGTAAATACCAATATGTGACCATATAGATACAAAAAAGCCTAATTAGGGCTCAACAAACACTCAACACTCTTTTTATATTGCATGAAATATAAAGAATGAAGAAAGGGAATGTTGAGGCTGCTGTGACCATTGAAATTAAAAGTCCCCAAATATATCCGAAAGATACAAAAATGATAATCTTCTATCAACACAACATACAAATTAGGAAGCACATTGCACCAATGAATGATACTTCACTGATCCCCCATGGTCTTTTAGTGCATGCAGGAGGGACAGGCGCTGTTGTCCAGCATCCCCCTTGAAACATGTCACAAGTTTCAGAGGGCTGCAAGACCCCTCTCACATTGATGATGTTCCTCACGCATGCGCAGTAGGGATCTATCTTTGAGACATCAGGAAATCACAGCCAGCTCCCAAATCCATAATGGCGGTGCCAGAGAGCAGAAGACCAGCAAATAATCCACTGCAGGAAAGTCAGCCTAGACTGCATAGACTGGTAAGCAAGGGTGGACTGCCCGTGGACCCCATGCAACTAGGGGGCCCCATCAGAGACAGTATGTAAAAATCAGTTTTTTTTTTACATCTGTCCCTGAAATGTCCCTTACCGACATTCTTTTGGTCTAAAAATTCCAAAATTATAGCTGCTCCGCCTCTCTAGTACGTTCTCAGTGTGTGTGTGTGTGTGTGTGTCTGTATGTATACTGTGTGTGTATATTGTGTATGTATACTGTATGGGCCAGATTCAGGTAGAGTTAGGCTGGAGTATCAGTGATACTCCACCCTAACTCTCACTTTGAGCCGGCGTTTCTGTTTTCTGTAAGCAGAAAACATGAAACGCCGGTTTGGAGTTACTATACGAGCGGCGTAATTGTATTTCGCCGTCGTATCGTAACTTCAAGTTTAAAAATGGCGTGGGGCGTTCTCGCTGATTAACGCCGAGAATATGTTAATCAGCGGGAATCGGAAATTCACGATCGTATTCGGGCCCGACGCAGTGACTTTCCGACGTTTCCGTAAGAGATACGCGGCGCAAAGATAAAGCAGCCCCCTAGTGGAGTATCCTATGTTAAGTATGGCCGTCGTCATCGCGTCGGAAAAAAAAAAACTTCCGTGAATGGGGATTGACGTCATTGACGTTCCCTGAAAGAATTTGGAGCATGCGCACTGACAGTCGACGCATGCGCAGTACGTTTGCCGCGGGATCGCGCATAGTTAACATAATACACGCCCCCTACCCGCCCAATTTGAATTCCGCCGGCTCTTTTTCGCTACGCCACCGCAACTTTAGGAGCAAGTGCTTTGTGAATAACAGTACTTGCTCCTAAAGTTACGGCGGAGTAACGTAAATGAGAAACGTTACTCCAGATTAAAGATTCGCCCATCTACCTGAATCTGGCCCTGTGTGTGTGTTTATCTATACAGTACTGTGTTGCCCCATAATCTGCTATTGCCCAGGGACTCCATAATCTCCTATTGCCAGGGGGCCCCATGAATTGTCAGTCCATCCCTGCTGTTAAACAGGGGCAGACTGACAACTCATGGGGCCCCCAGGCAATAGGAGATTATGGGGCACCCGGCCAATAGATTATGGGGCCACACAGTATACACACACACACATACAGTATACATACACAGTATATACACACACACAGTATACATACACACAGAATACACATACACACACTGGAATGGTACTGGAGAGGCGGGGCAGCTATAATCTTGGGATTTAAAAAAATATATATTTTGACATACTGTCCCTGGTTTTACTGAAGCTGGCAACCCTGAGGGGGCCCCCTAGTGGCATGGTCAGTCCGCCCCTGCTGGTAAGTCTCTGTTTTTTTAAACAGTCAGCAGCTACTGTATTTATAATTTTTAAAGCAATTAAAATTATTTGAGTTGAGTTGAGAAGCATTTTGATGTGTTTCACTGATTTTAATGGAAAATAATTCAAGCAAAAATGCAAAATGGTTTATATTGTTAAAGGTTACTCACACAAAATTACTGGGGTTCCCCTGTCCCATGTGACCCAGGTCCCGAGGTTTAATATACACTAGAGTTAGAAAAAAAAATATGAAGTGAAAGTGCAATACATGCACAGAGGCAAGATTGACACAGGGAACAACATGCTAAATATCACTACCAAAACTTATTTTCAAAAACTAAGCCCTACCCATAAATGAACATAAAGAGATCTAAAAAATATATAATGACGCAAATTACACTGGGTATAAATGTCATCTAAATCAGCAAACTGATACATATAAGGCAGGGTTCCTCAACCCCCGCTTCGTGGCTTACTGCCGACCCGTGGCCTATTTGCAGCCGGGCCGCGAAAGCTTGCACTGTGCGAGGTGTGGCAGCGGACATCTTTTACCGCCTGCCCGCATCACGGCACTTCCGCCCACACAGCTGGGCTGCTACACTGCAGCGAGTTGCGGGAGCAGAGAGATGAGATCATCGGTGCGGGAGCAGAGAGATGAGATCATCTCTCGCCGCCCGCCCGGAACGCGGCACTTCCGCCCACACAGCGGGGCTGCAATACCGCATTACCGCTGTTCTCCTTCAATGGCCTGTGCTGCCACCACTGCAGGTGACAAAAAAAAAAAAATCTAGTGCCAGGTGGCAAACCACATCATGTGATGTGGCAATCCCCACCTGGTGGCAGGTGATGTGGCAATCCACATCTGGTGGAAGGCGAGGTGGCAAGCAACTTGGCAATCCACATCTGGTGGCAGGTGATGTGGCAATCCACATCTGGTGGAAGGCGAGGTGGCAAGCAACTTGGCAATCCACATCTGGTGGCAGGTGTTGTGGCTATCCACATCTGGTGGCAGGTGACATGGCAATCCACACCTGGTGGAAGGCGACGTGGCATAGTGTCAAACTGCATCTGGTGGCAGATTCTGCATTATGGTGAGTTTGAACCATTTCATTTTACATTACAATGCAATGACAGAAATAATGCGCTTTAATCATACCAACACCATATCAGCCATTGTTCTGTGATGATTGAAGCGCTAACACCAGCTATTTCCTCAACAAATTGCCAGAGAAAAGCTACATAACAACCCAACCCCCCCCGGGCCTTGGCCCGATTCTATTCCACTACACTGGTCCTCGGTGCCAAAAAGGTGGAGGACCACTGATATAAGTCATCCATGTAAAATACCTGAAGACTGTAATACTGTTGGGCCTATGAGAATTAATCGCTACCTCTTGCTGCTAAATGTTCTACCACAGTTGATGGTAATGTACAAGAACAGACAGGACTGAATGGATCCTAAATGTCAAGGACCTAGATGGAAAAAGTTCATCCAGCTGGCCATCTGGAATGGGGTCTGGGATTGAGCTAGCGATGAGCTAGAAAACGCCCTTCTTCATAAATTCCCCTGTTGCTTCCAGTGATACTGCTGGACCTCTGCAAATTCACCTCTGTCTGTTGTTACCAATTGTTCTACCACAGTTGATACTGTTCTGTCCACCAGATGTCTATGCTGATTATCTGTATCTGTGTTGTTAAAATTTAAAAAATTTAAAGTTTGTAATTTACATAAGACAATCATATGTGGAGTGCAGGCTCCAACTATTTTTTTTTTGGTATAGCTGCAGTTCTGTTTATTTGATTTACTGTATGTGTAATTAAAGGGGAGTTCCACCCACAATTTCACTTTTTAAATATAAACACCCCTGTAATACACAAGTTTAATGTATTCTAGTAAAGTTAGTCTGTAAACTAAGGTCCGTTTTGTTAGGTTGTTTCAGCACTTAGTTTATAATCTAGAAATAGACCGTGGCCATCTTAAGTGTGGGCATCATGAAGCCAGACTGTATGACTTCCTGGATTTCAGCTTTGCATATCTCGCACATGCTCAGTGCTGCACAAGCAATGTCATAGGTTTCAGTCAGGTTTGCAAGGACTACTGGGAAACATGATGCCTATCCCAGAAACCCTTGCAAATAGCCTTGTGACTTAATAGCCTAGGCTAATAAGGAGGTGGAAGTAATGAAGGACTACAAAATAAAGGTATTTACAAGCAACAAAATAAATAAAAATTGTCCATTCTGAACACTATGAGATTAAGGCATGCAGCACAGACAAACATAAAAAAATGGGTGGAACTCCACTTTAACCACTTTAGCCCCGGACCATATTGCTGTCCAAAGACCAGAGCACTTTTTGTGATTCGGCACTGCGTCGCTTTAACTGACAATTGCGCGGTCGTGCGACGTGGCTCCCAAACAAAATTGGCGTCCTTTTTCCCCACAAATAGAGCTTTCTTTTGGTGGTATTTGATCATCTCTGCGGTTTTTATTTTTTGCGCTATAAACAAAAATAGAGCGACTATTTTGAAAAAAATGCAATATTTTTTACATTTTGCTATAATAAAAATCCCCAAGAAAGATATAAAAAAACATTTTTTTCCCTCAGTTTAGGCCGATACGTATTATTCTACATATTTTTCGTAAAAAAAAATCGCAATTAGCGTTTTTTGATTGGTTTGCGCAAAATGTATAGCGTTTACAAAAAAGGGGGTAGTTTTATGGCATTTTTATTAATATTTTTTTTTTACTAGTAATGGCGGCGATCAGCGTTTTTTTTCGGTACTGCGATATTATGGCGGACACATCGGACACTTTTGACACATTTTTGGGACCATTGGCATTTTTATAGCGATCAATGCTATAAAAATGCATTGGATTACTATAAAAATGCCATTGGCAGTGAAGGGGTTAACACTAGGGGGCAGGGAAGAAATTACTAGGGGGAATCACTGATCTTCTGTTCATACATTGTATGAACGGAAGATCAGCGTTTCACCCGCTGACAGGAACGAGAGTTGTGTGTTTACACGCACAGCTCTCGTTCCCCGCTCTGTAACGAACGAGCGCGCGTGCCCGGCGGCGATCGCGCCCGCCGGGCACGCATGCGGGACTCGGGGGCGAGCGGGGGGCGCGCGTGCGGGCCGCCGGCGGCGCGCATGCGCCCCCTAGTGGCCGCGAAAGTCCCGACGTAGCATGACGGGCTCTCGCGCAGGAGAGCCGACCTGCCGCCGTATAACTGCGGCGGCTGGTCGGAAAGAGGTTAAGGAAGTTGTTCGTAAGCAGAGAATTCTGGGTAGAATCGTCACAGGAAGTGAAGTAGTCACCATTCTTTGAGAAATACATGTCTTGCTTCCTGCAGTATCTTCTCAATCTATCGCCATCACCCCTTAGAGAACTTAAAAAGGATGTTTTTACTATCTCATCCTATATTGTAGATTGTTGTTTTTGTAATGTATGCTGTAATGTATGCAATATTTTACTTATTGAGGTCTATTTCTGTTATTTTGTAGTTTCACCTGGCTTGTTCTAATAAAACTGAGATCAAACAAATATGGTATCTTTAGTTTATTGAAAAAGAAGGTTTAGCTATATGTCCTTGAGACAGAACAAATAGCAATTCTTCTGTGTTGGCAACCCATTCAAAGGAAATGGACTGCCTTAACATAATGCACATAACATGTGACATGACATGCATTAAAACAATGCACAAAAGCGAACAGGTCTGAATGGGCCCTAAATGTCAAGGACCAAGATGCAAGGTGTTCACCCACCTTGGTGGTTGTTGGCCATTTGGGATGAGGTCTGGTGTTGAGCGATGTGTTAGGACTCGGCACTCCTTTATGGATTTCCATGTTGTTTCCTGTGCTACTGTTGGGTTTCTGTGATGTACATAATTCAATATACAATATTGTATTTACATTACTACAAGAAAATGTTGAATCGTGTGAGGATCATCAATCACACACAAAAGGTAGGCATGTGAACCTCTCATTAAACCTTTCACATCCAGAGATGTTTTTGCATTTTCTAAAAAAAAAATATTTTAGGACTAAAGTTTACATTAAACCCTCAAAACATTTATATTTTCTGAAAGCAGATACCCTAGAGCAGTGATGGCGAACCTTGGCACCCCAGATGTTTTGCAACTACATTTCCCATGATACTCCTGCACTCTGCAGTGTAGTGGAGCATCATGGGAAATGTAGTTTCAAAAAAAAGGGGTGCCAAGGTTCCCCATCACTGCTCTAGAGAATAAAATAGTGATAGTTTTTAGTTTTTTTATGCTACATGATATTACTGCAACATTTTTGGGCACATAATTAATACTACCCACTTTTTTAGTAAAATATAAAAGACAAAGTTGCACCAATAAATAGATAGCCAACATGTTAAGCCTTAAACTTGCGTGTATCTGTGAAATGGCAGCAAACTTAAGTACACTATATTTTTCATAGGCGACACTTTAAAAAGTCGTCAGTTTAGTCGTCAGTTGTCAGTTTATTGCTACGGAAGAGGTCTGGTGGGAAAAATATTGCCCTTTTGTCATCACATAGGATGACAAAAGTCATGTGATGATTTTTTGGTGACAGGCTCTCTTTAATGAGACATCTGAGGTCTAAATGACCCTGGATATCTATTCTGTTCTCCTATTAATGTAATGCAGTGCAGATCGCTTGACAGAAGAGTGTGATTGGCTCTCAATGGAGCCGGTTCACACATCTCCAGGGTGGACGAGAAGCACACAGCAGAAGGGTCCTGTGCAACTTCGGCTACATTTATGCCGCGTACACACGATCACTTTTTGTGATGAAAAAAAAACGACGTTTTTCAAACTTCATTTTCCAAAACGACGTTGCATACACACCATCATTTTTCCAGAATGCTCTAGCAAAGCGCGGTGACTTACACCACGTTTGACGGCACTCTGTTCCATTGAAGCTCCGTCTCATAACTTGCTTCTGAGCATGCACGGGTTTAAAAACGTCGTTTTCAACATCGTTTTGCCCACACACCATCACTTTTTATGACACAAAAAACGACGTTTTGAAAAAACGACACAAAAAATTCAAGCATGTTCGAATTTTTTGGGGTCGTTTTTTTGAAGACATAAAACAACGTTTTGCCCACACACGGTCATTTTAAATGACGTTTTTGAAAACGTCGTTTTTTTTCATCACAAAAAGTGATCGTGTGCACGCGGCATTAGAGTCCGAATTCAGGCAAAGATTCTGACCTGTAGCAGTGAACGGGGAAGCTCCAGACGCCCCTGCTGTGAACCCAGCCGTAAGGCTGCGTACACACGATCAGACCGGTTCCATGAAACTTGTCTGAAGACCAGTTTTATCAGACAAATTCGATGGTGTGTACGGCCCAGTTTTAAAACTTGCTTTAAAATCTGTCCGACGGACACCTGTCTGTCGGACAGATTCCATGGTTAGTACACAAAAGCATTGGACCAAAAACCCCCGCATGCTCAGAATCAAGTCGACGCATGCTTGGAAGCATTAAAGTTTGTTTTTTCATCACGTCGTTGTGTTCTACGTCACAGCGTTCTGGTCTGATCGGATTTTTGGTCCGATGGTGTGTATGCAGAGTTGTCTGATGAAAACGGTCCGTCGGACAAGTTTCATCGGACCAGTCTGATCATGTGTACGTGGCCTAAGACTTAAACCGCGTACACACGACCATTTTTAATGTGCTAGAAAAAACAACGTTTTTTTTTACATGATTCTTATCAAGCCTGCCTTGCATACACACGATCGTGAAAAAAAAAATGCTTGCGCAAAGCGCGGTGACGTACGACGGCACTATAAAGGGGAAGTTCCATTCAGATGGCGCCACCCTTTGGGCTGCTTTTGCTGATTTCATGTTAGTAAACTCAGTAAACTGTAAACTGAGAAAAAATATTTTTTTATATATTTTTTTGGGGATATTTATTATAGCAAAAAGTAAAAATATTGCATTTTTTTCTAAATTGTCGCTCTATTTTTGTTTATAGTGCAAAAAAATAAAAACCGCAGAGGTGATCAAATACCACCAAAAAAAAAGCTCTATTTGTGGGAAAAAAAGGACGCCAATTTTGTTTGGGAGCCACGTTGCACGACCGCGCAATTGTCTGTTAAAGCGACGCAGTGCCGAATTGCAAAACCTGGCCGGGTCCTTTACCTGCATTTTGGTCCGGGTCTTAAGTGGTTAAAGGGACCTATGTACAAAATAAAAAACAAACCTTTACAATAAAGCTCCCACATTTCAAAATAAATGCATTAGGTAGGCATTGAAATATGAATTACAACATTCAGTACAATACTAAATGATTAATAACCATATTAACTAAGAGAGCAGTTTTTATATTTATTTATTAGGGGAAAAAGAAAAAGAAAGTAGAAGAAAAAGAAGGGGAAAAAAAAGAAAGGGGGAAAGGGAAGGATGCCCTGCATTAATTCCAGTTTAGGGGTGCATATAAGATACTGATCAACTTCTAGTAGCAAAAAGACAAAATGATATGGTATGTTATTGCATTGTTAAGGGTATAAAATAGTATTATAACATAATTAATATCTTAAAGTATTTGCCAACTGAGCTCTTAGCAATCTATGTAAGTTCTTCTTTAAAACCTCCTATCGTCCACTTTACAAATTATTAGGAATTATTAAAAGCTCTTAATGGAGCACAAGTTGAATTAGTGATACCTTGAAAAGGTATTCATACCCCTCAAAATGTTCTACAAAACAGAAATGTATTTTATTGGGATTTTATATGACAGACCAACACAAAGCAGTGAAAGGGAAATTATAAATGTTTATTTTTCATTATTATTTGTAAAAAAAGAAAAAGAAAAGTGTGGTGTGCAAAGTATTGACCCGGGAGGGGGGGGGGGGGGGCTGAATACAATTGCACACCACACATTAGCAGATATTATTTGTAAAATAAATTTAAAACCATTTATCATTTTCCTTCCACTTGACAATTATGTGCCACATTGTGTTGGTCTATCACATAAAATGCCAGTAAAATATATTTACATTTTCGGTTGTAACATGACAAAAATGTAGAACATTTCAAGGGGTATGAATATTTTGTAAAGGGCACTTTATGTAGTTCCTCACATTTTCCCTAATTTACACAAGTAATTACAATGCTACATTAATAAAAAATAATTTAATCATTTTAAACTAAACTGTTAAATTAATATTGTTTAATAATGAATGTGGAGATTTATATGACTATCTTTTATATTCTATTCTATTCTTTTCTATTCTCCTTTCAAATTACGAACTTTCGGCAGGTGAAAAGACCTTACTTACAAAAGGTCTAACCTTTTGTCCAGAGGCACACCTAGACACCTTTGAAATTATAAAAGATATTCATTTGTTTGCTAGAAAGTTGCTACTAAAAAGTTTATACTCCAAACCAAAAATTGAGACTTCTAAGACTTCCATTCAACAGCATAACGCAGATATTGACTTACTCTTATCACTCTGTGATGAGGCAGATTTTTCAAATTCCAACGAAATATTGGACCTGGACGACCTGCCTTCCGAATTGATGACAACTGGTGCATCTGAAAAACCGTTTGTCGTGTTGAAAAACAAGTCTGACAAATTTCCATCACTACAAATCAATCCGAATTTATCAGCCTTTGTAGCACTTACTACAGCAGAAATCAAAAAACTACACAAACCACGCAAGATTAGTTCGCAACCGCATCAATTGAGTGATGCCTTGGATAAATTAAAAAATTGCCATCCGCTCACCATTAAGCCCTCTGACAAGGGGGGCAACATTGTCATCCAGACCAATGATCAATATAGGTCAATGTGCTTGAAAATTCTTTCAAACAGTGATTGGTATGCACCGATCTCAAAATCTACCATCGTTAAATTCGAAACAGAGTTTTATGCCCTAGTAGATGGAGCATTTTCCCATGGTGTAGTGAATCATGACACTTGGGAACTTATCCGTACCAAATATCCTAAAATACCGACTTTTTATTGTCTGCCCAAAGTTCATAAAGATCTGCTAGATCCACCGGGGCGACCCATAGTGTCGGGCAATGATGCCTTAACGGAAAATCTCAGTATCCTCGTTGATTCGTATCTGAAACCCTTTGTAACACATCTTTCATCCTATATTAAGGATACTATCCACCTTCTACAGAAAATTGAATGTCTCACGGTTTCCCCGGGAGCATTGTTAGTAGCCATTGATGTAGAAGCTCTTTACAGCTCTATCCCACACACCTTAGGTCTAGCTGCTATTAGAAATGTCATCTTCCCCATCTTTCGTACTGACCGCAAGCTTGGGGAATTTATCATTATGGCCTTGGAATTTATACTCTATCATGGCATTTTTTCCTTTGATGGCTCCCAATTCCTCCAGGTGCAGGGGGTTGCGATGGGGACTTTGTGTGCCCCATCGTATGCCAACCTGTACCTGGGGGAGTGGGAGAGATCTTTTTTGACCGGTACTACTGTACAGCCCTTTATTCATCAAGTGACGGCATGGTTTCGTTACATAGACGATGTCCTAATGATTTGGGAGGGATCGACCGATGACCTTGATTCGTTCATGTCTATCATGAACTGTAACAATCTAAATTTGAAGTTTACAGTGACATCTAGTGATACGCAAATCACCTTCCTAGATGTAACTTTATCCAAGAACCAAGATGGATCCTTGTCTACAGGCCTTTTTAGGAAACCTACAGCAGGCAATACGGTTTTGCATGCCACTAGCGCTCATCCCATACCGTTGATCAGATCAATACCGTATAGTCAATACCTGCGACTAAAACGCAATTGCTCTTCCCAGGAAGTATTTCTATTAGAGGCAGCAGCCCTTAGGGAAAGACTTTTACAAAGAGGCTATTCTAAGAAATGCCTCAAAAAATCGTTCCAACGGGCCAATGGACACTCGAGACAGATTCTGCTTAGCCAATCAAAGAAAAAATCCACTAATGATAATGATATTACGAGAATAATTACCAAATATCATTCTCAACATCAAAAAACTAGAGAGCTCTTTAAAAGATTTTGGCATCTGCTGTCGATCGATCCCAATATAGGACCATTTGTCCCCAAGGAGCCCGCGATCACATTTCGTCGGGCTTGCTCTCTTGGGGACCACCTGGTAACGAGCGAATTTAAAGGGAGTTTTGGAAAGGACCCTTGCAAAAGGAAGGGCACTTACACGTGTGGAGGATGCTCTATTTGTCGTTATATTAATACCGATCAGAAAACCATCCTACCTAATGGACGACTACATAGACCAAGACACTTTGCCAACTGTAAAACTCTTGGTGTGGTGTACCTATTGACCTGTAACTGTGGAAGGTTCTACGTCAGCAAAACCAAACTGCCCTTTTTCAAACGTGCTTCCCGACACCTGCACGCCATGCGGACAGCAAATCCAGATCTACCACTAGGGCGCCATATCTTGCTACAACATGATGGGCATTTCTCTGGGGTTAAATTTCTGATTTTAGACAGGGTCCATCCCAACCCTAGAGGTGGAGATTGGAATAAAACGTTATTACAATATGAGACCCGTTGGATTGCTGACTTAGAAGCAAACCTTCCCCCTGGGCTTAATGAACTAATTGGGCCAGATTCAGGTACAGTTAGGCTGGCGGATCCAGTGATCCGCCAGCCTAACTGTCACTTTAAGCCGGCGTTTCTGTTTTCTGTAACCAGAAAACAAGAAACGCCGGGTTGAAGTTCCGATGCGAGCAGCGTAAATGAATTTCGCCATCGCATCGTTACTTCAACTTAAAAATGGCGCCGGGGGCGTTCCCGCCGATTTACGCTCAAAAAATATGTTAATGAGCGGAAATCGGCAATTCACGAGCGAATTCGGGCGCGACGCAGTGACGTTACGACGTTTCCGGAAGCGATACGCGGCGCATAGATAAAGCAGCCCCCTAGTGGAGTATCCTATGTTAGGTATAGGCGTCGTCATCGCGTCGAAAAAAAAAAAAAAAACGTCGCTTGCGTAAAAAGTTCATGAATGGGAATGTGACGTCATTGACGTTCATTCACAGAATTTGGAGCATGCGCACGGGGATGCTTTGGCACTCGACGCATGCGCAGTACGTTCGCCGCGGGATCGCGCTTAGTTTAAATACTACACGCCCCGTACCCGCCCAATTTAAATTCCGCCGGCTCATTTGCGATGCGCTGCCGCAACTTTAGGAGCAAGTGCTTCATGAATAACAGCACTTGCTCCTAAAATTTCGGCAGAGTAACGTAAATGAGAAGCGTTACTCTGGAGCAAAGATGCTCCCATCTACCTGAATCTGGCCCATAAGCTTTAGGCCTTTTTTGGAAGGCTTCTCCTCTGGTGGATGGGAAAGAGATTGAAGTACAGTCTCCCTTTGTCCCTGACTGTCTGGTACTCTGTCTAATTCATGCCATGATTGCCTTGCACTTATCTTTGTTTATTTTAATATGAGTACTGTATATTATATACTCTTTGATATGCAATTATCATTGTGTTTTTTTGTTCAGTTTTTATTTAACTATGCATTTCATTATTGGTCTCTTATCCTTGGTGCAGATTTGATTACTGGGGTTTCTGTGTCCACCAGGCCCGGCGCACGTAAGCCGCCCCCTTTTTCTAGGGGACGGCTTATTTTTGACCTGGCTGTCACACATTTTCCAGTGTAGATAGCCTTTGGGTCTATACGTGCGTCGTTAAAGAGATGTGAATTGTACAGTCCTTGTCCTTTCCACTCTTTTCCTGGACCCTATTGATGGCCCACTATCTTTATTATGATATGTGTGGTCTGTCACATTAATATATATTCGATATTATACTCCTATTCCTTTTACAAAACTACTATGTTGTAGTTCAATCAGTCCCTACCTATTAGCCCTTTTTTTCTTGGGTGCCAATTCATAGGCACTATTACAATTAGTATAGCTGTTCATTTACTCTTTCTTTTCTTTTTCCGTTACTATCACCATTCATTGTGTTTTGGTTTCATTCTACAGCTTCATGCCTGTTTTCTCTATGGGTGGGCACAGCGATACTGTACCTCGTGTGTCCCCCTCATCATATCTGCCGTGCATTGGCGTTCACCACAGCGATATATGTTGCAGCGGTTTGTTTTACTTGTCTTATTGTCTGCATACCTAGTTCCGCTTCCTATCTGTTTCTATGGGCAGCGGTGACTACTTATGCAATTCTCAGCGCCGTGATGCGGTCAGTATCAGGACGCTGGCTTTCATTTCCTCCCCACTGACAGACAGTACCGTCATGACGTGATTTGCATCATGACATTATCCCCGCCTTCATGCTCAGGAATACAGCGTTACAGACGCTGCCACCGACGTGACGCCAGCCCCGCCCACTAAGCAGGTAACCGCTTGGCGCGCTGACATGGGTTGCGTCATGACGCGGGTCCTCCCATCTACCCCTATGGACGGCGGTGACTACATATGCCGCTTCCGCCCTGACTTAGTGCCCATACATGACGCGATTAGTGTCATTATAGCTTGGGCTTCCCCTCCGGTATTAACCTATCATGCGATGTCACGTCATTAAACGACGCCTTCCATTTACACCCGCCCACCTCTCTATCATATTTAAGCGTCCCGCCCTCCTGAGATGTCTAACATGGCAGAGGGCTACGATGCTGTCTATGCACACACTCTTATGTAAGTAATCCAACTTAGGTCTAATAAGTTTGCTTTCTATGCCTTAACCATGGCTTTTTGATTTCCCCTGACTACTTTTTGCTTGTTTTATTATGTACAGATTTTCAGTGCCTATGCTTGCTCTTGACCCCTCAGGCTTATCCACCATTTGCACTCCCTATTTTTAGGTATGTACCTTTTCTTGTTTTTTGTTACTTTAGGTAGGGCAAGTTAATAATATGTATACACAGTGTTTCTCATACAACTTTTTACACACAATGTCCTTTATTTTTAGGACAGTAAATGTTTTGTGACAGTCTTGGTCCAGGGTTGGCTTTGTGAAACATAGCACCCCAGTCCTTTATTTCTATTCCATCCTGGAAATTCTCTGCGCCATTGTTGAGACACCTTTTAATGATCTGCAAATTTGAAAGCATCGTGACTGGTATGAGTTTGCTAAATCGCATTTGTATGTATATTGCCTCCTGTCTATGTATTACAAGTTACTCATAATGTGTTTACTTCTTTCTTGTAAAAATTCATTAGATTCCACACAGACTTCGGCCCCTGAAGAAGGGAATACCCGAAACGCGTAGGGCCTGGTACTTACCCTGTGGATCACTCTCATTTTGCATATTTACTGTTTCTTTTAAACCACTGTGTTTTGCTGTTATGCTAGTTACAAATAAAATTATATATTTTTGTATACATTATTCTAAATTTCTGTTGCCTTCAAAGCCCCATTTCGGGGGATCCCTCGAGTTTTCTTTTCTGTGTTCACCAGGGGTGGTGGCAACAAACCTAAGATCATATACCAAAGATGTTCCATTTATACATTTCTATTCTCCTGTTCGCTGTTATATTTTGGTGTGCTTAGCTGCAGTATATCTCACATCTGAAAAGCGGAACTAGTTCGAAAAGTAGAGTTCATTTCTGTTCCTTTTTGGTTACAGTTATTGCGGGGGTTAGCTACAATTATTCCTGGAATTTTGTTACCACCTACAAGTACTTGGTTGTGTTATTCATACAGAGCAGTTAAAAAAAATAATAATAATAATTTTAAAAATGAAAGTGAAAATTTAACCATGGCTTATATTTTAAATTAAAGCCAGAAGAAAACTATGCGCAGATGCTGCGCATCTTTATGCGGGCGTAGCGTATCTTTTTTACGCTACGCCGGCGCAACCTTGAGAGGGAAGCATGGAATTCACAAAGCAAATGCTCCCAACGTTGCACCGGCGTAGCTTATAGTCAAAGTAGGTGGAAGTGGGTTGGAAGTGGGCGTGTTACATTTAAATGAAGCGTGACCCCATGCAAATGATGGTCTGAGCTTCAAACAAGTACTAAAAACGAACGGCGCATGCATCGTATCTTGGACGCATCCCAGTGTGCATGCTCACAGCCACGTCAAAATAACTGCCTAAGATACGTCAAAACACTGCCTACGACGTGAACGTAACCTACGCACAGCCCTATTCACGTACTACGTAAACGGTGTAAAAATCGGCGGTGTTTGTTTCCTGGTCCATACCTTTGCATGGGTTGCGCCTTCTATATTAGGAATAACTTTACGCTGGACGTAACCCTTACGCAAATCGCTTAAAACATGCGCCGGGCGCAAGTACGTTCGTGAATCGGCGTATCTTACTCATTTGCATATTTAAAATGGGAATGCCAGATGCGTCCAGCGTAACTATGCGCCCATGATACGCCGGAGTAGGCAAGTTAAGGTGGGCAGGGGGCGTGGCCAGGCAGCAGATGTAGACGGACGTGTTTTCAGAGAGCTCCGCCGAATATCCGCTACTTTATCCTGTGGAACGACTTATATTGCTCCATACCTGACACCACGGCAGTCGGAAAGCCTCCGGTACACAACTGCGTCAATTCCAGCCTTGTTACTCCCTGATGTCAGCTGCAAAGAAGCAAAATCAGCCCCGGTCTTCGGGCCTCATGGCACAAGATGGCGCCGCGGCTCAACACACTCCTAAAGACAGACATAGAGCGGGGGCAGAGAAACTCTTCGCCATGCTACTGTACTCTGAAGTGGCAGCTTCCGTCAGTACTCCCCACCAATCGCCCCATGGCGGATCAGAGGCAGATGACACCGTTCCTCTGGAGGATCCGGCTGGGCCCTGCCTGCTATGGGACACAGTGAGTACCCCAGAGGGAGCCCCCGCTAGGCCCCAATTGCAATCCAGTCATGACACTGATGCTGAGCCCACGCTGCGGGATATTTTTGCAGTCGTGACCTCCAACAACCTGTCTATAACAGCTCTTTCAGCTGAGCTTAAGGGACTTAAGTCAGAAATTACTTTCCTGAGACAGGATGCTCAGAAGCTTAGGGAGAGAACGTCCGCAGTGGAGGGAAGGGTTAGCTCCCTGGAGGATGATATGGCGCCCATGCAGAAAGACCTCACGTATAACAATCATCTCCTCACTCAACACTCATCCCGTTTGGAAGATTTGGAAAACAGAATGAGGAGAAATAACGTGAGGGCTATAGGGTTCCCTGAAAAGATCGAGGGCAGAAACCCTGTGGAGTTTATTGAGAATTGGCTGCTTCAAGCCTTTGGCAGAGAGGCGTTCTCCCCCATGTTTACTGTGGAAAGGGCTCATAGAGTCCCGGCTAGGCCTCCTATCCGGGAGCTCCGCCGAGGCCATTTCTGTTTAAGCTCCTTAATTACAAAGATAGGGATGCTGTTCTGCGCCTGGCTAGGCTAAGTCCCGCTGCACTGAAAATTGACAACGCCAAGGTCTCTATGTTTCCAGACTTCTCGGCTGATCTGCAAAAACAATGGGCCAAGTTCATGGATGTTAAGCGTCGGCTCCGTGACCTAGACCTGAAATATGCTATGCTATACCCTGCTCGCCTGCGACTTGAAGTACATGGGGCAGTTCAGTTTTTTGATTCACCATCTGCAGTAGCTCAGTGGCTGGACAGAGAGGAACGCTCGATCCGTGAGGCACGCAATAAACAACCGGCGCGTGAATGACGGCTGCCATGCTCTCTGGTACCGGTTCCAAATCTTTATTCCACACTACTACCTAAAGGCGGGGTACTCTGATGCCTTACTGGCATTTTCATACTAGTTGTGACTCCGTTAATACTGCTGCTGAGAAGTTCTTAAGACACTGAAGTGTGCTTTCACTGTTGCCCCCCAGGATGGGCTGCCCTAGGCTTAGGGCTGACTTTTGCTATATTTGTTTGACCACGTTGGTCGGTTCTTTCTACCTCGGATACTATGAAGCTACCACTGCATTCACCCTGACTGGATATTATCTTTGCTTTCTTTTTCCCCCCCTTTTTGTTTTTTGCTTGCACCACCACTCCCTCTCAATTTTGTCTGATGTCTCGAACTGCTTCATGCCTGCGGACTGCAACTATGAACTGTCCTCTCTGCTGACCCGATACGACTCCATGCTTGCCTATCTTGGACGGTTGACCCAATGGAAACGCTGCTTAAGTATACCTGTTGTGCAATACTCCTGTTTGTTACTAATACCGCTGTGTTGTAATGGCTAAGTTAACTAGATTCTTGTCCTGGAACGTACGGGGCCTGGGCAACCCGGTTAAACGACTGGCAGTGCTCCATACGATTAAGCGGCTCAACGCAGATGTGATGTGCCTGCAGGAGACTCACTTCTCCTCGTTGACCACACCCCAATTTGCGACAAGGCAGTTCTGCCATCAGTACCATTCTACTGGCTCTGTGTACTCGAGGGGAGTGAGTATCCTTCTTAGGCAGGGGACACAATTCTCACCCTTGAATGTGAAGATTGATCCGGAGGGCCGTTTTATATTTATTCTATGCTCCCTTTTTGGGACTAAATGTATACTAGCTGGGATGTACATCCCTCCTCCATACTCGTCTAGCTTACTAAGGGTATTGGCTGATTACATGTCCAGGTATCCAGGTATTCCTACATTGGTATTGGGTGACTTTAACAATTTTCTAGACTACACGCAGGACAAGCTGGGGTCACGTCTTGCTCCACAGGTGGGAGGGACTCCAGGGCCTACCCCTTTTGCTCGCCTCCTAAAGGAGATGGGTCTCACTAATGTGTGGAGGTTGTGCAATCCTGAGGCAAGAGTGTATTCCTGTCAGTCGGCCTCGGTAGGGGGGCTGTCGAGGATTGACATGGGTTTGGGCACGGAGGCACTGTTGCCTCTGGTCAGATCCTCACAATACCATCAGAGACAGGTTTCTGACCATTCCCCATTTACGGTTGATATTGAAATGGGGGCCATTAGGGGACGCTGCCTCTGGAAACTAAACCCGTTTTGGCTGTCTCTCATACCGGACCCTGATCCCATCCCTACGTTACTAACTGAGTTCTTCAACCATAACCTAAACTCAGCGGGTGTGGGCACGGTGTGGGAGGCATCCAAGGCTTTTTTACAAGGCCAATTCATAAGGGTCATCAGTCAGATTAAATCCAAGACCAAAGAATGGGAAACATTTGTACTTGCAGAGGCCCAACGCTTGGAGTCCGCCTATGTGGCGGACCCCAATGAGTCCACCAAGAGGTCCTGGCTGGCCTCTCAGTCCCTGCTGGAACAGCTATCCCTACAATTAGTTGAGAATAAGCGTTTTTTTCTGCAGCAAAGGCATTTTGAGGAGGGAGAGAATACGGGCCATATGTTAGCTATGTTGGCTAAGTCGCAACAATCTTCCTCATATATAGTAGCGGTGAGGGACAAGCATGGTGTTCCATGCTACTCTACTCGGACCATTCTAGACTCTTTTTCAAACTTTTTTCAGGATGTATACACGTCCAAGGTTCAGCCTACCCTTGTGGAACTCTCCTCTTTTCTAGATAGGTACCCCATCCCTAGTTTGTCTTCAACTGATGCGGCGCTTTTGAACGCACCATTATCGGAGGACGAACTACTGGAGGCTCTGGCACATGCACAGAATGGAAAAGCACCTGGGGCGAACGGCTTGCCGGCCGAGGTGTTTAAGAGGTACGCAGAGCAGCTCTTGCCGACGCTTTTGAAGGTCTACAACGATGTCTTTGAAACTGGCGTGCTTCCCCCCTCTATGAATGAGGCTCTCATAGTGGTACTACTTAAACCAGGTAAGGACGCTATGTCGCCGGATTCATACAGACCCATTTCTCTACTATCATTTGATGTTAAATTACTGGCCAGAGTCCTGGCCAACAGATTGTCCAAGTGTATACATCAAGTGATACATAGGGACCAATCTGAATTCATCCCATCGAGATCCACTGCCCAGAACCTTCGCAGGTTGTTTCTCAACTTGCAGGTCCCAGTTGACAATCCCGGTAACCGAGCTATTTTCTCGCTGGACGCGGCTAAAGCGTTTGATAGTGTTGAGTGGTCATACCTATGGGAAGTCATGGCGAGATTTGGGGTGGGTGCCACATTCCTTAAGTGGGTTCAACTTCTGTATAGCGCCCCGTCGGCCAGGATGAGGGTTAACAGGGATCTATCAGATCCCTTCAGACTCTTCCGGGGCACTCGGCAGGGGTGTCCCCTTTCACCCCTGCTGTTTGCCCTAGCACTAGAACCCCTGGCTATACATGTTCGGGCTTCGCAAGACATTACAGGTTTTTGTAGGAGTCCAAGACAGGACATAATAATCTATCTTGGTGACACGGATGGCTCCTTGAGGAATGTGATGACCTTGATCGCAGACTTTGGGGAGTTATCCGGGTTTAGCATCAATTGGAATAAATCGGTCCTCCTGCTTCTAGACCCCTTGTGCGCCAGTTGCCTGACTGTGCTAAAGATGTCTTGATAGTGGAGAAATTCAAATACCTTGGTATCCAGGTCACAGCTGACCCAGCACAGTATTTACCATTGAATCTGACACCACTGCTTCGTAAATTCCGGCTGAAATGCTCAGCATGGTTGAAGCTGCCCCTCTCAGTCACGGGAAGAGCTAATTTAGTGAAAATTATTTGGGCCCCTCAACTGCTATACATACTGCACAATGCCCCAGTATGGATCCCACATGCCTGGTTCACCCTAATAGATGCCCAGTTCAGGAATCTGTTATGGGGCAACAAAGTGGCCCGTATCAGCCTCTCCTCATTACAATTAGCCAAAGATCAGGGAGGCATGGCTGTACCACACGCCCGCTACTATTTCGTAGCCTCACAACTTCAGCACCTTGGGGGCTGGGGTGAGAGGGACGAGGAGGACCCGATCCGCTCGTTGCTGGTGCCCTGTGGGTCGGAGTTGTCTGCTCTGTCACACTTGGAAGCGGGACTTACGCACTTCTCGGGCTCCCTCCCCCACCATCAAACTGCTAAATTCCCTATGGAAGTACATCAGGTTGCTCCTGCATATGGGGGGTGTCTGCACGTTTACCCCGATATGGAACAACAAATACTTTCACGAACTACATAAACTTAGGGGTTTCCGGACCTGGGAGATGGCTGGCATAAGCTATATAGTTCAGCTGTTTAGGGGAGTGACTCTTAAGTCTTTCATGGACCTTCGGGAAGAGTTCTCTCTACACAGACACCAGTTCTATCGCTATTTACAGTTGAGGCACGCTATACAATCTGAATCCAGGTTATCACCGCTTAGATTATCTAGGCACCCTCTGATGACGGAAGTATTTTTGAAAAATGATAAGAAAGGCATGATATCTAGGGTTTACAGTACATTGCTCAATGCAACACATGATGCCTCTACACTTCCATGTAGGAATGGGCTGGGAGAAGGATTTGGGCCCCATAGATGGTGAGACGTGGGAGCTGTGTCTCACATCAGCCCCACTCGTGTCGGTGTCAGCAGCCCGTAGGCTTTCTCACCTGTTTCTGCTCCATAGGGTGTACAGAACCCCAGTCCGCTTACATAGATGGGGATGTAGGGACTTACCGATATGTCCAAAATGTTGTGTACATGAAGGAGACCTGCTACACATGATGTGGAAGTGCCCGAAATTGTTCCGTTACTGGACTTTTGTTCTTACCACTATATCCCAGGTATATCAAATACCGATTCCACAGGAACCCATTGTGTGTCTGCTTGGGGCATTGGAGGTGCCCTCGCTCTCGCCCAATGGTCATACTGCTATAATCTGTTTGTTGTATGCAGCTAGGAAGGGGATAGCGAGACTTTGGATAACACCCAGGGTACCGACAGGTCAGCAATGGGTCGATGATGTCAATAGATTATTGATTCGAGAGAAACTCACTTATCAGCATAGAAGTGCTCTGAGAAAGTTTTATTCCATGTGGCAACCATGGCTTGATGTGCCCGGCCTGGGTCCCCCGCAACTCATCGCTGATAGACTATTGCAAATGTAAAATGTTATTGCCATAGGTTGCTGTGGTTGTGCATTCTGTTCGAGCCCAATACTACTACCTCCCAATAGGGAAGCTGGTGGATTGTTTCCTTGCCTTCTCTCATCCTCTTCTTCCCCTCATTTACCCTTTTATCCCTCCCCTTCCTTCTCTCATCTCCCCCTCCCCCCACCCCCGCTCTTATTCAAGTGGTAGCTTCACTTACATTCACTTTCACCTTCAATCTTCCCTTTGAATAGTTTGTTTTGGGTTGTTTTGCCTATGACTGCCCCCGGTTGAGGAGTTCCCTTAACCCGGGTCTACGCTGTCTACATATGCTTTTGGGTTCTATACAATGTACTCTGTTGCACTTTGCCTGGTGTCTCTTTATGTATAGCGGTAATTGTTATTCTGATTGTAATTTGCACTGTTACTCCCCTGCATGTGGAATGTACGTCATGTGTCTTTTTGTATGGGAATGTTATTTTGAGTTACCGCTCTTTACATGACAGTGTATATCATTGTATATTGTTTTCTTCAATAAACGACTCTTTGATTTAAATTTTTTTTACGGTGGGCAGCTGAAGCCTTATTTTTCTACGTATCTAGCTTTGGGAATCGGCGCATAGATACAACGGCGCACATTTGTACTTACGACGGCGTATCTCGAGATACGTCGGCTTAAGTGCTACGTGAATCCGGGCCAATATCTTTATTCTCCAAAAAAGAATCCATAAACATCCACTACTTAAAGTGGTTGTAAACCCTTGTAGGTAAGCCTATATTAACTGCTTGCCGACCGTGCGCCGTCATTTTACTGCGGCAGGTCGGCTCTCCTGGGCGAGAGCCCGTAGCTCTACGTTGGCTCTTTTAGCGGCCACTAGGGGGCGCGGGCCGCCGGCGGCCCAAACGCGTGCCCCCACTCGCCCCCAGTCCCGTGCGCGTGGCCAGCGGGCACGATAGACGCCGGGCACCCACGATTGCTCGGTACCGTTTCTGCAGACGGAGGAAAATCCTCAAATGACAGTGTGCAGGGACCGCCCTGTCATCTGCCAGCTCAGCGTGAATGAACGGAGTGATCCCCGCTGAGCAAGCGGATGTATAAGGAACAGATCCTCATGAGATCCGTGGGTGTGAAAAGGCCCTAAAGCCAACTGAAACAATGGCACTATGTGAGGTTGCTTCAGTTGTACTGTGCCGTTCCCGCGGGAGTGACGTTATCGCGGCTCCGGCCAATCACAGCACCAGAGCCGAGATACCTGGAAGTTACTCTGGGACAACATGTCGGCAGCTGGCGGGGGGGAAGTGGAAAGCTTCGGGGGCTTCAATCTGAGTTAAATAATAAATCATGTTATCTGGGGGGTGTTCGGCTCATCCCTACGTATGACACTGACTAGTATGCTATGCATACTAGCTGATTATGCCTTTGTCTTGCAGGGTTTATTTTTTTTGTTTGTTTGCTTTCTGAGGGTTTACTTCCTCTTTAATGGCCCTGTTTCTTTTTGAGTTTAGTGAGGACAATTACTGGTATCCCTTGTGGTATAACAAGCTAAACATTACAGTGTTTGTGTTTTTTTAATTTATGAAGCTAAATAACTTATGGAGACACAGGACGCTCTCTACATTGCAGATAGAGAAAGGAGCTGTGTGTTAGTGGGCGTCCTGACCCTCCTGTAGTCCAAGGGAGGGGGCGAGCATGACACTCCACACCAGGGAGAAAGCCTTTTTCCCTGATCGTCTTCCAGGACAGCCCCTGAGAGATGGAGTCCCTCCCATCGAGACAGGAAACACGTTGCCATGATCTTTAAAAGGACGTCCCCTTCAGTCCCTGGTCAGTCTTTGTGTTTCCTCCCTCGGAGGAGCATGTTGCTTAGGAACTATCTCTCAGGGGCTGCATGGAGGACGGGGTCTGACCATGTCTGCAGCCTAAAGATGTTACTTACTATGGGGCACGGGTACCGTCCAGCTGTTCGGAGCAGGCCCGTTTTCTCTCCCTTCCCAGTGCCGATGCAGGTCTGTGGGCGGAATGGCGCGCTTCTCCCCCGACGGGGAATTCATTTTTTTCCCGCCGTGATGGGGGGCCGGAGACGCCGTTGCGTCATTTCCTGCGGAAGCGCGTCATAGCCGGGTGCCGAGGCCTTCCGGTTCCGGGTCTCGTAGGCGCGGGGGAATTGAAAAAGCCCACGCTGGGCCTGTAAATCCACCTGCAACCAGCGGATCGGTCAGGCGGTGGATCGGAGGAAGGGATCACCATGGAGGTTAATCCCATACACGCTCCGGAGGAGGCAGGCGCCAGCATCACCCAGGTAGGCTGCTGGGCAGTTGTGTATGGGTGTTTTTCAAGCTAGTGTGGTGGCTTAGGGTCGCTCCATGGGGGGTCACATCCCTGTAGTTGGTGTTGGGAGCACGGGTGAACCACAGGGGGATTAGAAGCCTAAAATGATATCCTCTTTTCTTCCAGGCTAAAGAGACTTCAAGAGAAGAAAAAGCTAGCCGTAAAAAATGCCCTAATTGTGGTAGCAAGCTGTCATCTGGTTATGATAAGGCTTTATGCAAGCAATGTATTTCAAAATTGTTAAAGTCTGAGGCTGACTCTCCCTTAGTTAAGTTCCTTGGCTCCTTTAAGGAAGAAATGGCTTCTACATTTAAATCCCTTAGAGATTTAATCTCTAATGTAAACACTTCTGCGGTTCCCAGTAGTGCAGCTTCCCCTTCACCAAGCCCCACTATACCTAGCTCAGGGGAGCCCCGTAGAGAAAGGGAGCGTAGCCCCGAGGTGGCGTCAGGTTGCAGCCAAGAGAGTAACGAAGTATAAGTTGTCTGTCGAAGAGGTAGACGAGCTACTTGGTGCGATTTATGACACATTGGAGATTGAGGAGGAGGAATCTCAGTTATCCAGGCATGACGAAATGTATGCTGCCCTGGGGAAGAGGAAAGCTAGGGTGTTTCCTATTCATGAAGTACTATCTGATCTGGTTCGCAGAGAATGTCTGGAACCTGATAAAAAAAACTTTTTTCCTAACTCGCTTAAGAGGAGATTCCCTTTTGACGAGAACCCAGAGGCAGTCTGGAACAAAGCGCCCAAGTTGGACGCTCCTCTATCCAAGATTTCTAAACAGTCAGACCTGGTCTTTGAGGATATGGGGCATCTGAAGGACCCAATGTACAGGAGGACTGACATTGTCCTGAAGAGGGCATGGGACTCTTCCATGGCAGGCCTTAAACCAGCATTGGCTACTTCCTGCGTGGCCAGAAATTTAGAGTTCTGGCTGACCCAGCTAGAGGAACATATTAAAACAGGTACCCCTAGGGAAGAACTGTTAAAGACTTCCCCTATGCTCTTTAAGGCGACAGGCTTTATTTCCGATGCAGCTACAGACACGGTTAAATTCACAGCCAGATCTGCAGCCCTATCGGTAGCAGCCAGAAGATCGGTGTGGTTAAAAACCTGGGCTGGAGACACAGCATCCAAGACTAGGTTATGCAGTGCTCCATTTAATGGGGACCTTGTTTTTGGCCCTGAATTGGAGACCGCCTTAGAAAGGACGGCAGATAAAAATAAATCCTTGTCAAAGATATATTGTCTGATGGCGCAAGGGGAGATGGATAATAGAACTACCTTGGCAAGTAATATAAATATCAAAATAAACGTTCATAAAAATATATGATAAGTTCATAAGTCCATAAAAAATCCAAGTGTGCACTTTAGCGGCAGCAATCCCTGAAGAGCAGAAGCATACTCTGTACAAAGGTAGACAAAAAGAGACAAGGATGCGCCCAATCTAAGTGCAATAACGTGTTTAATCCATAAAATAAGATACAAAAGGAAACGGCCAAATGGCTACTCACACTTTAAAAGTGGATAATAGGCATGTAAGAGACCGTAGATGTAGTCATCATCCGTTGTGTGAGGGGTGTCCGCTCATGGTGGTGAGGTGCTGTAGATGGGAAACACCGAGTGGAACAGCCTGGAGGAACTTGTTGGGAGCGCCGTGTACGACGGCGTGCGTCTCACGATGGAGCGCAAACACAAGCCAGTCTCACCGGAAGTGACGTAACGTAACGTGGCGGGCTCAGATGAGGGAACCAATAGGATGACGCGTTTCACAGCCCAGCTGCTTCTTCAGATCCATAGACGTCCAATCGAGGAGGACGTCTTATATATAGGTGGCTATCTAGTTCAGAGGTTTAACCATTGCATACACATGCTCAGACTCATTATGAACCTGCGGCCCCTAAACCTCTCCATCCAATTCAAAAATTTTCGGATGGAGTCGATTTATTCTGTAAGAAATCTTCTACAGAAGGATGCTTTTATGGCAACCCTGGATTTAAGGGACGCCTATTTGCATATTCCAATAAAGGAGGAATGCCAAAAATTCCTCCGTATGGCAATCTTGATAGAGGGAAAGATTTACCATTTCCAGTGCAGAGCTCTGCCATTCGGCCTTTCTTCCTCTCCAAGAATCTTTTCAAAGATTCTTGGGGAAGCTCTAGTTCCCCTGAGACTCCAATCAGTGTCGATAATACCGTATCTAGACGATCTTCTCATCACGGCTCCGTCAGAGAGAGAGCTCTGCAGAGACCTAGAACTGACTCGATACAGTTTACAAAACTTGGGCTGGATCATCAGTTTGTAGAAATCCAAGATGATTCCAACTCAGGATATCCTTTACTTGGGTTACAGGATTCTATCAGTGGAGGAAAAGATCGTTTTGACAGAAGAAAAAATCTCCAATATACATCTAAGGATGTCATTCCTCCAAACCAGTCCCACATGCACTATACGAGATTATGTCTGTCCTCGGACTGATGACAGCGGCCATTCCAGCAGTACAGTGGGCCAGGTTCCATCAGAGAATTCTTCAAAGTTTTCTGTTGGAGCAAACAAGAGGAAAAGACTTGGAAGATCCAGTAAAGATTCCCGCCAGGGTGAAACGTTCACTCTGGTGGTGGAAGGACAGAGGGAACCTAGACAAAGGGGTTCTCTGGGCCCTTCCTATTTTGGCAATTCTGACCACAGACGCGAGCAGTTGGGGTTGGGGAGCCCACCTCGGCACTTGTTGGGTACAGGGCAGGTGGACACCGGAAGAAAAGAAGCTCTCTTCCAATTGGAAGGAGTTAGCAGCGATTTTAAGGGCACTGTTGGCACTTCAGGAGAAGCTATAGGGTCATCATTTACAGGTTCGTTCAGACAACGTGACGGCAGTAGCCTATGTGAACAAACAGGGAGGAACAAGAAGTCCTTGTCTGATGCTATTAGCAAATCGACTGTTTCTTTGGGCAGAGAGGCATTTGAAGTCCATCTCTGCAATCCATCTGAAGGGCGAGCAAAACGAGACCGCAGACTTTCTGAGTCGACACCTAGTGTCAAATCAAGAGTGGTCCCTACACTCGAAGTCCTTCAAGCTCATAACCGATCGGAGTACCGATCGGAGTACCAGAGATAGACTTATTTGCAAACAAACGGAATACCAAGGTTCCCGTTTTTTGCTCTCTGTTTCCAGGAGATCATCCTTGGGCGGTGGATGCTTTACAGACACCCTGGACGTTCAGACTAGTGTACGCATTTCCTCCGCTACATCTTATTCCGAGAGTTCTATCCAAGTTTCTGACAGAAGAAACTTGTCTGATTCTGGTGGCCCCCTTCTGGCCCAAGAGACCCTGGTTTACAACACTCCTAGGCCTATCGCAGCAGCCACCTTTGAGACTCCCGTACAGACAGGATCTACTGTCACAAGGACCTCTGTTGTATCCACACCTACCCATGCTGAAGCTCTCAGCATGGTTACTGAGGAGGAGATCCTAAGGAAGAAGGGCCTTTCGGAGAGGGTAATTCAGACCTTACTCCAAAGTAGGAAGCCGGTTACTAGAGCCATATATGGGAAAACCTGGAAGAAATTCAATTCCTGGTTGTCGGAGCGGGGGCTAACGGACAGGAATATTGGAAACATCCTACAGTTCTTACAGGACGGTGTAGACAAGGGATTATCCCTGAGTACCATCAAGGTGCAGATAGCAGGCTTAAGCGTCTATCTGGATAGGCGGCTACAAGAAGATCAATTGGTTTCTAGGTTTTTGTAGGTCAATTTCCAGGCAGAGACCAGTAAAAGCTAAAGTAGTGCCAACTTGGGACCTGTCGGTAGTCCTAAAAGCCTTTTTGAGTACTCCATTTGAGCCCATATCAGAGACCACTCTAAGACTGCTCACCCTAAAGACTGTGCTCCTGGTAGCAATTACTACGGCCCGCAGAGTCATCGAGATTCAAGCGCTCTCTGTCAGAGAGCCATTTTTACAGATTTTTGAGGACAGAATCATTCTGAAGACAGACCCTGGGTTCCTGCCAAAAATATCTTCAGGTTTTCATAGGTCACAAGACATTATTTTGCCTTCCTTTTGCCAAAACGCTTCTAATGAGAAGGAGAGACAGTTTCATCTCCTAGATGTGAGGCGGTGTGTTTTAGAGTATTTAGAAACAACAAAATCATTTAGACTTTCAGACTCCTTATTTGTTCTTTTTTCGGGTCATCGCAAAGGACAGAAAGCTTCCAAAACCACGATAGCTAGATGGATTAGGTCAGCTATCCTAGAAGGTTATAAGACTATGGGTAAAGTTTTTCCGGGGGAAGTTAGGGCCCACTCCACTAGGGCACTTGCTACTACCTGGGCAGAAAGAGCTGGCGCCACCCCGGAACAGATCTGTAAGGCGGCCACGTGGTCAAGTTTTGCCACCTTTACAAGACATTACAGACTGGATCTGCTGTCCAGCCAGGATCAGGCTTTTGGGAGGAAGGTCCTCCAAGCTGTGGTCCCACCCTAGATCTGGTGAGTACTTTGGGATCCTCTCAGGGGCTGTCCTGGAAGGCGATCAGGGAAAACTGGAGTTAGTACTCACCGGTAACTCCTTTTCCGGTAGTCTTCCAGGACAGCACGATCCCACCCTTCTGTTTAGGAATTGTTATGTAATACATGTACATGTTAACCTGTTCTGGTTATATCTTGCAGTTCCATCCTTCGGTTCTTGGGGTAAGACTGACCAGGGACTGAAGGGGACGTCCTTTTAAAGATCATGGCAACGTGTTTCCTGTCTCGATGGGAGGGACTCCATCTCTCAGGGGCTGTCCTGGAAGACTACCGGAAAAGGAGTTACCGGTGAGTACTAACTCCAGTTTTTTTTTGGTGTGTAGTTACAGACAGAAGAACAGGAAATGAGGATTCCTCAGAAGAAATAAGGACATTTAAACGCAAAATCGAAGGATGACGTAAATGAAGGAGGACTGCACCAAGGTAAAGGAAGCTATTTAGGGAAAAACATTGTACCTTTACAACACCTTTAAGAATGGCAAAGATGTTTTTCTTACAAATTATGTAAGCAGACTGCAGTTCTTCTTTAAGTAGTGTGTACATCCACCGCTAGATGGGGATGATCATCCCTACTGTACATTAGACGTAGAAAGTTGCACCCATTTCTTTTTACAAACTGACAGCTGAAAGAAGAAGAGCTTACATACAAACTGTAATGTGAGCCTGATTTCTATGTACTTTAAGTTGTTATTGGGTACATCAAAATAATAGAGTATTTTCTCTATTGAGTCTTTATTGTAAAGTTTTCCTTTCTTTGAGTTCTATCTTTTGTAAACAATTTAAGAAAGATTCATTGTAATTTTCTTTCAAGATCAAATCAATATTATTTTAATTGGTTGGGGTCCATAGGCTGGTCTGTCTATTTGATAATCTGGCACTGACATAAAACAGGACAGGGCTGGCACTGACATAGAACAGGACAGGGCTGGCACTGACATAGAACAGGACAGGGCTGGCACTGCAGGGCTGGCACTTTGCAGTCAACAAAAACACAGTTGTCTGTCATCTATAGGTACTTTTTTCCTACTTGCAGAATTATCTTTAAGTATTAGGTAGGAAGTATCGTGTTAGGCAGCGTACACACGATCAGTCCAAACTGATGAAAACGAACGGAAGTTCAGTTTCATCGGTCCAGACCGACCGTGTGTATGGCCCATCAGTCTGTTGTCCTTCAGTTCAAAGTTTTAAAACTTGCTTTAAAATCGGACTGATGGACGCCTGACCATCGGGCCAAACCAATCGTTAGTACGCAAAAGCATCGGTTCAAAAACCTGCGCATGCTCAGAATCAAGTCGACGCATGCTTGGAAGCATTGAACTTCGTTTTTTTCAGCACGTCGTTGTGTTCTACGTCACCACGTTCTGACAAGATCGGTTTTGAACTGATGGTGTATACGCACATCAGACCATCAGTCTGTGAACCAATGAAACTGGACTTCAGTCCGTTTTCATCAGTTTGGACTGTTCGTGTGTACAGGGCCTAAGGGTTCAAATCAGTGTACAATTAATTATGTGGGTCTTGCAAAGGCATAGAAATGGATTTCACATCAGGGTTATGGCTGAATAAATGTTTTATTTAAATTTACTGCTGAAATTCTTGAGCTGGAAACAACACTAAAAACGAAAGTGTTCAGTCACTTAAAATCACCGTCCTAAACCATGTGTTTGGGTTCAGCTTAGGATCTACAGCAGAATGCAGGCATTATTGTGAAGGAATGTGATAATCATAAAAATGCGTATTCTATATGCATCTTTTCTATACTATAAAGTCTATATGGTTTTTACCCCCGGAGGAGCTGCTGGTTTGTTTTGGGTGGCACATTTACCTTGTGGCTCTCCGAATTTCTAGGTGTGAATGGTGCATATAGCAGTATTAAAGAAATGTCTGCAACTGGTGTCTTTTGCTGTGCTCTTTATTACCCAGCCGGGTAAAAACAATAAACTGGTGGTGAAAGGATAGAGTGAAGGAAGAAGAACAGCAGATTCAGGCATAGTATTTGGAAACAGTCCTGCTCCCATATGCAACACTTTCCGCACCACTCCTGCCTGAGTGGGCTTGGCGTACCTGGACAGGCCTCTTTCACTGACCTGGCTGTCGGAGTATCACTCTAACCTTGTTTTGGATAAGTCTCTGCCACAGACCCTCCTGGAATGGACTTGAACTTGAGGAAAAGTCTCTGCCACAGACCCTCCTGGAATGGACTCAGGGAGAAACCTCTGCCACAGGCCCTCACTGGCTACAATTACTGAGACAACCCTCCTTGAAGAATTGCGCCTGGATCTCCTTCTTATAGTTGCCAAGGCACTGACTGGTGATCAATCCTTCAGTGTCCGGCTACCTTGATCCTCGGTGGTTTAACGTAATCCTTTTTGATCGCCAGCCTCTTATTGGCTCTCCGCAGATGGACTCCCCACTGAACAGCTATACCGCTTGGGATCTTCAAAAATGGGAACCCAGTCGATCACTGGGTCCCCACCGCTGCTTAAATGCTCTGGACCAACATGGTCCTGCAACCAGGAACACCATGTGGAATGCACGCCACGGCAAGGTAGGCCATAGCGCCGGGGCGCCGTGATGTGGCCACCATAAAGGTGAGTGCCACACTGGAAAAAGCAATAACGGAACTAGGTGGTGTCTGCCCCATAAATACCCTCCCCCAGCATGCCCAGCAAGGCTCAACCCTGCTGGGGAAAAGTACCCAAACCTTGACTCCACTGCTGCCATCTACTGCACTGGGGTGGGAAAAACACCAAAGGAACAACAGAATTAGCCTACAGCACAGCCAAGCTGAGACAGAGGCCCTGTTTTGAACATAACAATATGGATCAGAGTCTACTAATACTCTGATCACCCTCTAAATGTAAATAGCACCAGTACTCTAAAATAACCAGGTGCTACATACATAACGGCTTTAAAAGCCCTTAGGCCGCGTACACACGATCAAATCTGTCTGCTGGAAACGGTCTGCTAGACCGTCCCAGCAGACAGATTCGATCGTGTGTACGGGCGAGCAGACGGATTTGGCCAGCCGACAGATTTGAAAGCATGCTTACCAATCTGTCGGCTGGGAACCTGTCCGCCCGACATGTCTGCTGGTTAGTACGCTAACCAGCAGACATGTCTTCTCGCACACGCGCCGAATGATTTTGACGCATGCGCGGAAGTGTTTTACTTCCTGGTGCGGTGACGTGGCGGCGTCAATGTCACCGCCACGTCACCGACACGTCAGCGCGCCGTCTGCTGGTGGGGATTTTGGTTTGCTCGTGTGTACACGCGAGCAAACCAAAATCCAAACAGACAGATTTGTTCAAATCGGTCGGTCCGACTGATTTGAACAAATGAATTGCCTCGTGTGTACGAGGCCTTACTCAAAAGTGGCCTCTAGGAACAACCCCTCCCACCGAGTCAAGCTAAAGATGGTGTCTGCTCCCTACTCCCACGCATCAGAAGAATGAGGAAACAGGAGACTGGACAAGTGATGAGCAAGCTTCATCCAATCAGATGTGCTTTTTAGGCTCACATTAACATAATAGTGACGTATCGTCCTGTGTGTAAAGAGCATAACACTGCCTGTAATAAAGGAGAGATTAGGAAGTAACTGAACTGTACGGATGTCCAGTGTTCTGTTTCCCTACATGCACGTATCTCCACACAAATTTGGATCAGCAGCAGAGATTCAGAGTGAGCTGGTTTGTTCCTAGTACAGACCTGCATGAGTATTCTATACCAATGAAGAATGAAAAAGCTTAGCACTTGAAATAGTGTGACACAGACAAAACAAAGGATGCAAAGGCCTAGTGCGTTATAGAAAAGCCCGTAGCAAGAAAAGAAATGCCATAGGCGGAGGGCTGGCATGACGATGGGAACAGGGCACTGGAGTAAGGGGTGTTAGGATTGGAGGAAGGAGATGGGAGGGGAGAGAGGTCGTATAAATTAGTTAGTCCCGCCCACTTCTGTAACACAGTTCCCTTGGAAAGTTAGTGCCAACATGTCCAGGGTGGAGGAGCTGCTAGCAGAGCTGAGGGCCGAGGCCTCAGCAAGAGGGCAGGACTGGGTTCAGCAGAACCTTGCGCCGCTGATGGGGACACAGCCTGAGGTTCCCCAGGTTAGGGGGAGGGAGTCAGCGCGAGCTAGGCAGTCTAGGCCGCCTGAGCGCTTCTCTCCTGACCTCTCCCCCGGAGCTAGACGCCGCACCGGGAATCCCGCTCCTCGGGCCCCTTCGGGTCTTCCCGCGAAGCGGAGGAACGCCGCCGGCGGGGGGGACACTGGAAGGAATCCCCAGCATGGGCGCAGCTCCACGGGCGGCCGGTCCGGGAGCTCCGGATCGGCAGCTACGCCCGTTCGTCGGCTGGAACCGGAGCGCGCGGGCCCCTCCTCCCACGTGGGGGGGCCTCGGCGGACAAGATCGCAGGTGGCGGGATCTGGGCCTACCACCGCGGCCGGGTGTCAGCACCAGATGGAGGGGGAGTCCGGGAGTTCGGCGGCGCTGCAGGCGGGAGACGGCAGGGCGGGAGACAGCCCCCCCGGTCCGGGGAAAGCATCCAGGAAATCCACTCACGGGTCTGTGGGCCTGAGGCGCAGGCAGGCGGCGACAGGACCCGCGGCATCCAGGGCCCCATCCCCTGGAGGGCTTTCGTCCGAAGAGGAGCAGGCCGTAGACCGATCGGAAGGGGAATTGTCCGGATCGGATGAGGATCGGAGGTCACCGGAGCGAGCGGCAGCGAGGGATGCAGGACGGTCGGCTGATGGGTCTCATCCTAGGCAGCCCGGTGAGTCCATTTTAAATTTACCTTCTAATGACATGGATGGGGTTGGGGCTGCTAGGAGTAGTTATGCTGGTGTGTGTGGGCAGCGCGGTTTGGTTTTGGGGGCCCCCGGTGGGGAGGAGGCTGGGTTTCAAGGGTTTTTAGCTGGGATTAAGGACTTGGTGAGACGTTTTGAACAAGGGGGGCCTGGGGATTGCCCGGCGGCTGCTTGGGTGCCACCGGCTGGGGGAGACAGTGTGAGGACTGCGGCGATTGTAGCTCCTGTGGTTGCGGCATCTGTTCACGCCCCTGTGGTAGCTCCTGTGGTTGCGGCATCTGTTCACGCCCCTGTGGTGGAGGGGGCCCGCTGCGGTGGGGCAGGATTCCCAAAAAAGTGAAAGGCAGGATCTGGTTAGGTTGGCAGACGCAGCAAAATGTGAGGTGTACGTTTGCTTTGAGGGCCCGTTAGGTACCCATCTGAAGGCAGAGGTTCGCGAAAGGATCGGCAAGGGTGAGTATGTGGAAATCTTTTCCTTGTTACCACTGGAAAAGTTTAACCTGGATAGGGTTAAGCCGGATGACTCCAAAAAGGAGGATGAGGAGAAGCGTAGGTATCGGCTGATTCCGCGTACGTTCACAAACTGGCTGCAGGCTTTCGGTATTTTGGCTAGTTTGATTTGTACAAAAAGCCAGAATGTGGGGCCGCGCTGTTTGGGTACCAGGACTCCATTGGGGAGGCTTATAGGATATACGGGGGCACCGCGTGGCTCCGTTACGATGAACAATTTAGGCAGCGTATGGCGGTGCGTCCGGAACTGCGTTGGGACCACAAGGATATAAATTTGTGGGTGCGTTTGATGATATCCGCCAAGGCCCCGAACCAGTTTTTTCAGGGGGGGGCCGGCGGATCGTCTTCCCCTGGACAGCCGGCCAGTAGAACAAAGGGGGTTTGTTGGCAGTTTAATTCCGGGAGTTGCAAGTTTGGATCCTCTTGCCGTTTCAAGCACGAGTGCTCGGGATGCGGGGGATCCCATGCTTCAGCCCGTTGCTTCAAGCAAGGAAAAGGGCGTCAGGGTGACCCTTCTAACAAAAGGGAGGACTCCAGTGATGGTGGGAAGGATGCGCCCGTTTCTAAATAGGTACCCGGACAGGCAGGCGGCGAGGTTATTGGAACGGGGATTCTCGGACGGGTTTCATATTCCGTGTTCATTGCAGTCGGTCCCGCCTGTCCCCCGCAATTTGCGTTCGGCATTACGCCACCCAGAGGTTGTTTCTGAGAAATTGTTCAAGGAAGTTTCCTTGGGTCGTATGGCCGGCCCCTTTGTGGAGGCTCCCCTCCCGGATTTGGTGGTGTCCCCGTTGGGGGTGGTACCAAAAAAGGAGCCCAATAAGTTTAGGCTGATTCACCACCTTTCTTTCCCAAAAGGGGGGTCGGTGAATGAGGCTATTGACAAGGACACGTGCACGGTTAATTACACGTCTTTTGACGCGGCAATTCATTGGGTGCGTTTTTACGGTCGCGGGGCTCTGATGGCGAAAGCGGATGTGGAAGCGGCCTTTAGACTCCTGCCTGTCCACCCTGACAGTTTCAGGTTCTTGGGATGCAGGTGGGGGGGGGAATTCTTTGTGGACCAGTGCCTGCCCATGGGTTGTTCGGTTTCATGCTCCCTTTTCGAAACGTTTAGTTCTTTTTTAGAATGGGTGGTTCGAGATGTCTCCGGGGTTAATTCCGTTATACACTACCTGGATGACTTCCTTTGCGTGGGACCGGCGGGATCCAGGCTTAGTGCAGTTCTGTTGGGCACTTTGCAACACATCGCGGACAGGTTTGGTGTTCCGCTGGCACCTGACAAGACGGAAGGTCCTACGACTACCATTACATTTCTGGGGATCACGATTGATTCCGAGGCCATGGAATGCCGCCTGCCGGACGGCAAGGTTGCAGATCTGAAGGAAGTGATTCGAGGTGTGTTGGACATGCGTAAGGTTCAATTGAGGCCGCTGCAATCTTTGCTGGGGAAGCTCAATTTTGCTTGTCGCATCATACCCATGGGTAGGGCCTTTTGCCGACGGCTGTCGGCGAGTACGGCGGGGGTGGGCTCACCTCATCATTTCGTTCGCTTGGGCAAGATCCACAGGTCGGATCTTCGGGTGTGGCACACATTCTTGGAGTCCTTTAACGGCAGGGCTCTGTGGATGACCGGGCCGGTCAGCAATTTCGATTTGGAGTTGTTTACCGACGCTGCTGGTTCCACGGGTTTTGGAGCATTCTTCCGGGGCAAGTGGAGCGCAGGCCCGTGGCCGCAAAGTTGGGTGGACGCGGGGTTTACGAAGAATCTGGCGCTGTTGGAATTATTTCCGGTGGTATTGGCAATTGAGCTATGGGGCGAGGGCTTCCGGGATCGGAAGGTTCGCTTCCATTGCGACAATTTGGGGGTGGTGCAGGCGATCAACAAATCATCCGCTTCTTCCCCCCCGGTGGTGCGTTTGCTCCAACACCTAGTGCTGCGGTGCATGCAATTGAATGCGTTCATTTATGCTGTGCATTTGCCTGGTGTTGAAAACGTCATTGCTGACGCTTTGTCTCGATTCCAGTGGGACCGGTTTCGGGTGTTGGCGCCGGAAGCGGAGCAACAGGGGTTACCGTGTCCCGAATGGCTGTGGAGGATCGCCTTGGAGTAGTTTGCGGATGGATCCGTAGGTCGGTGAGTGAGTCGACCTGGGCTGCCTACAGCAAGGTGTGGCTGGAGTGGACGGAATTTGGGCGCGAGGTTGGGATAGCTGGCAATGGGACGGACTCGCGTTTACTGGTGTTGTATTTTGTGTCACGGGAGATGGAAAATGGGGTTTCAGCTGCTGCTTTGGGTAAAAAGATGGCCGGCCTGGCCTTCTTATTCAAATGGCAAGGTCTACCGGATTTCACCAAGGACTTCTGGGTACGGCAAGCGTTAAAAGGGTACCGTAGGTCGGTCCGGTGCAAGGATTCCAGGCGCCCGGTGTCGTTTGGAGTCCTTCAGGGCTTGTTGGCTATTTTACCAGGGGTTTGTTCTTCATCCTATGAGGTGGCGTTGTTTCGGGCTGCCTTCACGTTGGCTTTCTTTGGGGCGTTCAGGATAGGCGAGTTGGTCAGCCCTTCGAAACGAGTGCACGGCGGATTTGAACGGACCGAGGTGAGTTGCCAGGCAGACAAGGTGGTGTTGTGGTTGCGCAGATCCAAGACGGACCAGCGCGGCAGAGGTAAGGCTATTAGGATTTACGCGCTCCCAGGGTCTGAGCTTTGCCCAGTCCAGGCTGTGGGTAGTTTCTTGGAGGTGCGCCCCAATGCGGACGGATCATTTTTGATACATGGGGACTGTTTGCCGTTGTCAAGGTTTCAGTTTATAGCGGTTTTTAGGCAGTGTTTGCGGGGTATGGGGTTACCTGAAAAGGAGTATTCATCTCATTCGTTCAGGATAGGGGCTGCCACGGAAGCAGCTCGCAGTGGGATGGATGATGAGTCTGTGAAGCGCATTGGGAGGTGGGAATCTAACCGATTTCGCATTTATGTTCGCCCTCAGTTAATGGTGACTGTTTGAGGGCTGGGGGGGGGGGTTTGAATGCAATGGTTCTAAGAAGGTGGCAGTTGTATACCTGGCAGTTTGGGTTACGGTAGAGTGTTCTTTCTCTTTTCTTTCAGATGCGGATCCGGCCCTGGTTTGGATACTCGGGCACTCTTATGTTTTTTGGGGCGGAAAGAGGGCTGAGGCTAGGCCTGAGGGTCGGCAATTGGGCTTCCCTAGGCAGGAAGCCCGAGTTCGCTGGGTGGGTGTGCCGGGCATGCTATGGAGCCGAATGGTACCAGAAGTGCACCGTTATGCACGGCTGGACCGCCCGCCTGACGTTCTGGTTTTGCACGTAGGCGGGAATGACTTGGGTCGTAGATCCATGTTAGATTTGACTAAAGATATCAAGTTTGACATCTTGCGGCTGCGCGTGGCCTTCCCGGACATGGTTATAGTCTGGTCTGACATGGTGTCGCGCTCTTCTTGGCGCTTGGCCAGGTCTTGGGAGGGGATGAATAGAGCTAGGAGGAAGGTGAATAGGGACATCGGCAGGTTCATGGAGAAGAACGGAGGTTTAGTGATTCGCCATCGGGATTTGGAGGAGGAGACATGGAGGTACCTTCGGGCAGACGGGGTGCATTTAAATGATGTGGGCATAGACATGTGGGCCTTGGGGATTGAAGACGGCATACGGAGAGCTCTTAGGGTGTGGAGGGTCGCCCACCTGTAAAGGTTTTTACAGGGGGGCGCTGTGGCGGGTGTCTGGTCGTTGCAGGAGAAGGAGGAACCTTGGAAACATGGGTCAGGACTCGTCGTTGGTATGGGTCCTGAGGTTTTGGGCTTTCAGTTAGCGAAGGTTAGCTAAAAGCAGGTGAAATGGGTGCACTGCGGTCAGCATCGTCTCTGAGCCAGCATGTCGGCTTGAGGCCTAAACAATGGACTGGGAGGACCGCAGTGCAGAATGTTTTTTATGGAAGCGGTAATAAAAGGTTTTTTCTCCTGCAAAATGGCCGACACAGGGACTGATGGGTTTTGATATTGTTTTTGAGAACTGTTTTTTGGGTTATTGTTAAAGTTAATATATTTAATAAAGGAGGCTGCTACGGCCATGTTTACTCCACACCCCGGTATGGTCTGAGTTAATTTGAATAGAAAAGGGGGGGAAAAAGGGTTTAAGGTACACGGAAGGGATTTATGTTATACAGCAGTCATGTCTTTGTTTATTGAGTAAAAACAAAGTGCTTGTTCAAAAAAGCCAAGGTATAAAAGAAACAGAAAGGTGAGCCAGAAGCTGTAACACTCAGGTTACCACTGACATGTTTCGAGGGACATGTCCTCTTTATCAATACAAAGCATTTTACAGTGTGAAATACAGCCTTATCTATACATATGCATTCTCTAAAGGGAAGAAAAGATCCTTTAACCACTTCAGCCCTGGAGGATTTGGCTGCCAAATGACCGGGCCACTTTTTGTGATTCGGCACTGCGTCGCTTTAACTGACAATTGCGCGGTTGTGTTACGTGGCTCCCAAACAAAATTTACGTCCTTTTTTTTCCCAAATAGAGCTTTCTTTTGGTGGTATATGATCACCTCTGCGGTTTTAATTTTTTTCGCTATGAACACAAATAAAGTGACAATTTTGATAAAAAAAGCAATATTTTGTACTTTTTGCTATAATAAATGTGGTGTCCCAGTACAGGTATTTGCTGTAGGCCCTGTCAGATTGAGACCCTCGGCTTGTGGGGCCTCCTCTGCAGGGACTCAGCTAGTTATGATGTGATTTATACTGTTATAGTTGATAATACATTTATTAGGTGCGTATAGCTTTAAGAGGTTTAGTCCGCCATTTTATGTTTAGTCAGAGTGTATGAGAGTCAGTAGGACTAAGTGCTAGACAAGACCTTATGGTGTTGTATTATACTTTAACTTGTAACAAACTTTAAATGTAAGTTCCAAGGGGAATGCAGATAAGTCTCTATGATCCACAGCTCTCAGCCAATGGGCTTCAGTCTCCCTCAGCTCTCAAGCCAATGGGCTTCAGTCTTCCTCAGCTCTCAACCAATGCGCTTCAGTCTCCCTCAGCTCTCAACCAATGGGCTTCAGTCTCCTCACATTGATAAGGGGTGGGAGTTCCTGTTTAGGGCAGACTAGTGCTACACACAGTTGCTGATAGGTCAGAGCAGAGTTCAGTCAGAGAAGAAGCAGTGCAGGCCAGAGACCTCCCGTTCATGGGAAAGTACAGCAAATCGTGGAGTACCTTTAAAAAACTATAGAATCAGTACTTCAACGAAATAATCGAATCAATTCGTCATTCGGACGAAAAGCCTCAAGTCTACCGACACTTCAGTAAGTGTATTTATTCTTCAGTCTAGTCAAGCATAGGCCCAGCATTACTAATCCGGCCGCAAAAGCCAAGGATATATGAAAAGCCAAGCCCAGGCATTGTCAGCTGTGTGGTCCTCTAGAGACTGTTTGTGGAACCTTTGCGACACTCTTTGTGAACGCTGTGAAGATTTTGACACCTGTCTTCATGCCAATAAAGCCTTCGTTATATTGACCCCTGTTGTGGACTGTGTTATTACCATCCTAGACGCGCCACACAAAAGTTAATAACACCAGTGTAAGTGATGGTAAAAATAATATAACACTAAAGTCCAATAGCGTCCATAATGATTAAATAATGATGAATCTCGGAACCGATCCTCTGTGAAGTGTCACCAAACGCACACAGGTCAGAAGGTGCACCCGCCACCACATGAAAAAGCAGCTTACCAGAGGTCAGATCTATGCTAGCGTCTGACTATAACCCAGTCAACGGCCTTTAGATCCTTGGGGTTCCCACGATCAACTCGAGTAGACCAGAAGAGGAACACTTCTTAAACTCCGGAAGGAAAGAAGGCGCACATAGCATAATTCCGTATCGAAAATTTATTTTAAAAAGTGAAATTGTACTTACACAGCACATGAAGTAAACGAGCATTAAAAACAAATACAGGTATTGCCGGCCGGCATGTAGGAGCCCTTCCTCCTCAGCGTGGTGACGTCACTGCGTCGCCTCCCAGACGCGTTTCGTCACAAAAGAGGACGTTTTCAATGGGGATCCCCATTGAAAACGTCCTCTTTTGTGACGAAACGCGTCTGGGAGGCGACGCAGTGACGTCACCACGCTGAGGAGGAAGGGCTCCTACATGCCGGCCGGCAATACCTGTATTTGTTTTTAATGCTCGTTTACTTCATGTGCTGTGTAAGTACAATTTCACTTTTTAAAATAAATTTTCGATACGGAATTATGCTATGTGCGCCTTCTTTCCTTCCGGAGTTTAAGAAGTGTTCCTCTTCTGGTCTACTCGAGTTGATCGTGGGAACCCCAAGGATCTAAAGGCCGTTGACTGGGTTATAGTCAGACGCTAGCATAGATCTGACCTCTGGTAAGCTGCTTTTTCATGTGGTGGCGGGTGCACCTTCTGACCTGTGTGCGTTTGGTGACACTTCACAGAGGATCGGTTCCGAGATTCATCATTATTTAATCATTATGGACGCTATTGGACTTTAGTGTTATATTATTTTTACCATCACTTACACTGGTGTTATCAACTTTTGTGTGGCGCGGCTTTTTATATCCCATTGTTTCTTGTTTATCACACGCTTGCTGCAGCCTGTAGTTCTTTTGGGGGGAGGGGGTTTTCTAGCGCGGTTTTTTTGTTTTATATTTTTTATTACCATCCTAGCTAGCAGGGATACGGAGGCCCCCGGAGCTGTAGTTTCCTAGGGTATATCAAGATTACAGTGGCGTCACGTGACAGAGAGGGTAAATACCATCCGACCCTCACTAAGGGTTAACACCACCAGACCCTGGGCCCCTAGCCCAAGAACCAAGCAGCTAACCATCAAGCGCATGTGTGTGGCCGTGGGGTTCACCCTCCCCGGTCATCACATAAATATCCCCAATTTATTTTTATTTTTTTAAAAGCTCATTTTTTCTCCGTTTAGTCCGATGCGTATTCTTCTACATATTTTTGGTAAAAAAAAATTGCAATAAGTGTTTATTGATTGGTTTACACAAAAGTTATAGCGTCTACAAAATAGGAGATCTTTTTATGGCATTTTTATTAATAGATATTTTTTTCACTAGTCTTGGTGGCGATCAGCAATTTTTATCGTGACTGCAACATTATGGACATCGGACACTTTTGACGCTATTTTGGCACCATTCACATTTATAAAGCGATTAGTGCAATAAAAATGCACTGATTTTTTACACACATCCTTCTCATTCTTGGATAACAGGATTCGATTTATCGGAAACGGATTTCTGTGGTGCACGACGAACTAGTCGTGGAGGTCCATGCCCGAGTGCTCCCCCCCCTTTCCCTCCCTGCCCCTCTCTCTTCTTTAGCACTTTCTCTCCTCGCCTGCTCATTGAGCAGTATCTGGCTATATACTCTTCTTTTTCTTACTCACTCTAACTTTGAAAACGGAAAACGAGGGAGGCTGGACCCACGGTCCCATAGCATCTTGATAAAGGCCGAAACGCGCATACAATAGGTAGATCGGAGGGGCGGCTTTTGGTGGAGGCGAGAGCACGATACGGACGGCGGCGTGCCTTCCGGTGTCTGTGGGCTCCCTTCTGATTGCAGGTTGCCCACACTATGTTACTCACCGGCTCCGGCCGCAATCTGCAGGTAATATTCCTTTATACATATACTTCGAATGTCAACACCTGTTATATTGTACCTGTTGTACTGTTATTGATATGGTCCATGTGGACCGGCCTTCTGTTGTGATTTAACAATAAAAAAAAATAAAAAAAATGCACTGATTAGTGTATAAATGTGACTGTCAGGGAAGGGGTTAACCACTAGGGGGCTAGGAAGGGGTTAAGTATGTCTTAGGGAGTGATTCTAACTGTGTGGGGCAGGGCGTACTGTGACACGACACAGATCACTGCTCCCAATGAGAGGGAGCAGATAATCAGTGTCCTGTCACTAGGCACAACAGGGAGATCCCTTGTTTACACTGGCCTCTCCCCGTTCTGCAGCTCTGTGACACGATCGTGGTACCCCGGCAGACATCAAGTCTGCAGGTCATCTGAGCACAATCACGGAGCTCGCGGCAGGAGCGAGTGCGCCCGCATGGCGCAAAATTCAAAGTAACGTAAACATACGTTACTTTGCGCAGCCGTGCCATTCTGCCGATGTAAGTGTAAAGGACACGATCGGCAAGCGGTTAAGCATAGCTTTGAGGGTATAATAAAGCCATCCATCTTACATCTGTGTACCAATGAAGAGATCCGAACTTTTAAACATAGAATTACTTACCATATCCCTGCATCTCTGGGGATAGCATTACTTGTACTGAGCTTGTAGTCTTTTCCTTAAAGCTGAACTCTAGTCCAATATAAAAGACACAAATTAATGAAGCTCTGAAATCATTAACATATCAGCCTTTTGCAGTTCCTGTACTGCAGGGCTGGAGTGTGAAAGGAAGAATCAGCACAAGGAACCAATCAGCTCAAGTGCTGACAGGTAGCATGCTGCTAGGAGGAGGGAGCAAAGTGAAAGAATGACTAGCTCAGTGTGATGCTTCTCCTTCACTATCCAGTCACATGCTGGGGTGGGTGTATGATGACTGGCCATCTGATTGAGAACATGTAAAGGACACGCAAAAATAGTACTGCGGGGGGGGGGGGGGGGGGATTCTGGACTGAAGTTGAGTATTTTAGCAAAAGATTTCTATTTTAATGGACTGTTATTTTAATCCTGATATCTTTTGCTGGAGTTCTGTTTTAAGACATACATTTATCATGATTCGGTGCTGTAGCCAATGGCTAAGCCAGTGGTTCTCAACCTGGGGGTCGGGACTCCCTTTGCGGGTTCGAATGAGGATTTGCCAGGGGTCACCAAATCCTGGTCTGTTCCTAAAGCCTGCATCACTTTCCCAGCTTTTTTTCTATCCCTGGAGCCTGTGGCCACCCATCTGGGCTGTTCCTGAAACCCGTAGCCGCCCACTCAGACTCTTCGCAGGTGCCCATTCAGTTCACGGCATGGCTGAGGGGCAAAGACTAGAGGTCAGCTGACTGGTGAGAAATGTGAAGTGGGAGGGGCTGGAGGAGACACTATCTCCTGATTTCGGCATAGGTGTCACTGCTACGAGACACCACGAAATCGGAAATACAATGAAGCCGGAGGCACAGTGAGTGACACTACTTGCGATTATAGTTGCCATTAAAAGGACTCAGGGAGCGCTAAATATCTGTGGGTTAGGGGTGCAAATAACTTGTCTTGCCTTTGGGGCTGACAACCCATGCTATGAAAATAATTTTACTGTTAAGGGTCCCCACAACTTGGGAAATTTTATCAAGGGGTCACGGCACTAGAAGGTTGAGAACTACCAGGCTAAGCCCTCCTATAGGCCCACAAATGTCCGAAAGCTACTAAAGGAATTCCAGCCAAAACCCTTTTAGATTTAGGAAAGGTTTGTTCCTCTGTCAAGTTTTCCTCGTTGCTCTGTGTCACCTGTAAAGCTGTGTTTCTTTCTTTTTTTTTGGCAATATCTTGAGGAACCCTGTTCTAACATGCAAAAAACAAGACTAATAGTTTTATATAATGTAACAGCATTTACGCACGTAGGACACCCAACACTGGAGGTGATTTATTTTTACAAAGCAAATACGCCTTTACACAGTGGTACTGCCTAGTAGTCCACCTCAGTTTCTTGCCCTCATTCAGCCAATGTGACCCCATTGCTGATGGAGAGGGGCAAACGAGGACATCCTCAGGCACCCAATGTTCTCCTTATTAACAAAAAAATAGGGAACGGGAAAACAAAAAAGCACTCACATGTAGCCAACATCTGAAATAATTGAATCAAAGAGAGGAATGGCGGGACGAAAGAAAATATTGCTTGTGTATATTCTGTATACTTTATTTATTTATTTTCCAATGGATTTTATGATATATCTTTTTTGTAATTAAATTTTGAATTTTTTCTTAATTCTTATGTCCCTGTGATTGCCTCACTTGTCACTACCTCGTGTAGTATTCCTCTCTTTGATTCTCCTTATTAACCTATGACATCAATCGGTTGTTAGAATGCCGACAGCTGGCCAGCACAGTGCCCAAGGTTGTAATGCTGCACATTTAAAACAAGTGTCTTTGTGTATCAAAAAAAAAAAGAGGGCAGGCTTGATTCACCTGCTGTTCAAATAAATGGCAACCACCCCAACGTATAACTGGTCTTTCACATGCATCATCCTTTCATGTGTTCCTTGCTGCAATAAAAAAAAAAAAAAAATCCCAGATCACTTACCAGACAGCTTGCAACAAACCAAATTGTCCCAACAATTATTAAATTGGTAGAAATTAGGAAACATTTATCATGCACGCTTGCTCTTTCTCATACCTAGGGAGTAGGGACTGCTCCAGGTTTTGAAACTTCCTAAGCATATTTTTTCATAGAGGTGTTCTTTTTTTACATTAACTACAATATACAAAACTATACAATGGATTTTTAATGTATACCTCTAGTCATTTTAAAGCTACAAAAATGCCACTTTGATCAGTAGTCAAACCCAAGTGCCTGCAGGTAGCCTCATTTTCAGGTCTACCGGGGAATTATATTAACAAACATGACTTCATCCTCCTGTGTCCTGTACTTTTTTTTAACCCACCCCTGGCATACAAGCCACATTGACCAACACTGTATCATAGGGCCAAAAAAATGCACAATAGAACCCAGTTTTATGGGCTTCCAAAGAAGATACTGTAAATGCATGGCACATGGAGGCACCTAATGTATTGGATGGAAGTGGTGATTTAGTTATTACAACACAAGTACATCTTTGGTTTAAAGGCTACACCCACCCAAAACAGACTGGCAAATGCTGAACCACCCACATACATTTTATCTCCTAAAGATAAAGCCATGACATCACCCTCCCTGATGGATTATTCCTCAACCTCAATAAATCCAGCATGAGCTCCTTGAGATAGTCATGACAGCCGGATGAACCTGGAAACTCATATATAGAAGTTTTTCCCCTAAAATCCTCCTCCAGATAATTCTCAGAAATGTGTTCAGAAATCCCCATCCCTCCACCCCTGCATTAGCAGAGCTACGTATGGTGGATCAAGCTGTGAAAAACATAAGGACTAATGTATTATTGCTAAGACAGCCAACTGGATGAGTATACATCATAGTATGAGGGCTCATGAACTACAAACATTTTTTTAAATACATTATTTTATGTGATGATAATAAAAGATATACTTTCTACTTTGACCACTGTATAGAATCTCACTTTTCAATATCAAGTAAAAAAATGTGGATATAGTACTTTTCTGAGATTAGCCCATATCCTGTGTGTTAATTGCCTCTGAAATTCTAAAAACTGGAAACGCACAAGAACACAACCTGGTGTAAAGCATAACTATGAGATGCACAAAGATGGCTTATTGAAGAATATTCTTACAGTAAGTAGGCCAATGACTTAAGGTTACACAAAATCACAAGCTCATTCTTTTCTCAGGCGGCGTACACACGACCGAGGTTCTCGCTGGAAACCAGCGAGAACCTCGCTGGAAGCTGCATTCCAGCGAGAACCTCGGCCGCGTGTACGCTCTCGGCGAGCATCCCGTCGGGAATGCCGTCGAGCAGAAATAGAGAGCATGTTCTCTATTTGCTCGACGGCCCGCCTGGATGAATGGCTGGTTGCCATTCCCGACGAGCGGGTCGCCGAATCTGACGGCCGGCAGAGAGCCTCGACGGGCGGAACGATGTGTTCTGCCCGTCGAGGTTCTCTGCCGTGTGTACGCGGCTTCAGGGTCAACAATGAACCCACCATGGTCACCAATCTCAGTACATTAAAAAAAGAAGATGTGGTAATTTTAGGCTAGCTTTATAATTTTGCGTCACAGTACTGAAGGATACAACAATGCACTGCTGTTCTTTTAATTTATTAAGGTGCCCCAAGACACACATACGTATAGTAGCAACATTTTGACTGGTAGAGCACGAATTCCCATAAGCTCTCTCCCTAATCTTACGGAAAGCCTTCACAGAAGAGTAGAGGCTGTTATAACCACAAAGGGGAGGGCACACCATATTAATGCCCATGGTTTTGTAATAGGATGTCCTCATAGAGAGGTGATGTTTAGGTGTCAAACTTTTCATCCTTTAGAGGTTGATTTACTAAAACCAAATAAACTTCTCTTTGCAGGGGACTTGGCACTTTGCAAGAGAATTTTCCTCAAAGCTTAGTAAATAAGGAAAAGCTCTGCTGACTTTCATCATCCAATTGTGTGCAAGAATTCTATTTTTTCCTTAGATGTGATCAGGGCCGCTGATAGAAATCATGGGGCCCCGTACAGCCTACCTGACGGGGCCCCCTACAGCTCCACCCCTGGTCCCTCCTCCAACCCCATTCCTGGCCACGCCCCTGACCCCTCCCCTGACCCACCTTGAAACAAGGTGCAGGTTTGTCTACAAGTGATAATTATTTTTCTCATCCATGCCGCCAATGCCATTATGTGCTGCAGACAGTGCCAGCCATGACACTAATGCCAAAAAGCATGTGTTGCGTGCAGAGACAGTGCCACCTATGCTGCCAATGGCATTACGCCACTGGCAGCATGGGTGACAAGGTCTGCAGCACAATATGTCATTAGCGGCATGGGTGGCACTGTCTTTGCAGCACATTACGCACTGGCAGCATGGGTGGCACTGTCTCTGCAGCACAACATGGCATTGGCGGCATGGGTGGCACTGTCTGCAGCACAATGGCATTGATGGCATGGGTGGCACTGTCTGCAGCACATTATGGCATTGGCGGCATGAGTGGCACCGTCTCTGCAGGCAGCACATGTGTTATGGGCAGTAACACATGTGCTACCTGCAGACAGTGCCACCCGTGCCTCCAATACAATATTGTGCCACCCATGCCATGCCGCCAATGCCATATTGTGCAAGGAGCACATGCGTTACGGGCAGTAACGCATGTGCTACCTGCAGACAGTGCCACTCATGCCACCAATGCCATAATGTATAGATGCTGGTTGCTGCAGACTGCAGTAGATCCTGATCCCCCCCCTCCCCCAAGCAAGCAAGTACACACACCTGTGTTAGCCGGGAATCTCTTCCTCCCTGATCCTGCTGCTGCATGGACTGTCCACAAACTATTCCTGACAGATGCCAGCTGCCTCTTCTTCTGCCGCCGCCGCTCATCTCACTCCTTTTCTCACGTGGAGGTAGAGAAATCAATCCGCGGCGCAAGGGAAGGCATAGTAGAGGACATGCTGGCTAGCACTTGAGCCAGCATGAGGAGCGCCTGAAAGAAGAAACTGTCCCTCCCCCTGTCGCCAACTACAAGCATCATAGATAGTTACAGTGCAGAGGTCTGGGAGGGTTGCGTGGGCGGCGCCAAGGAAGAAAACACTGGTCCGGGACTTGAGCCAGCATTAGGAGCGGGCGCGGAAGAGAAGAGACATTCTTCTGCGCCCGAAATAGAAAAAATAGTCCCTTTCAGCTGCAACCTACAGGAACGTAACACAGAAGGTAGTGTGCTATTAAAATAAAAACTTAAAAAGCAATGGGGTCCTCCTGGAAAATGATGTTCAGTCAGGGCTGTGAATTTTTTTTTCTACATTAGTTCTCTGTGGATGTTTGCCAGTCCCCCCTTGCTGGCCGGGCCCGGTACAACGGGGCCAGTTGTACTGGCCTATCAGCGGCCCTGGATGTGATTGCGTATTCTTTGCAAACTGAAATTGCACCACTATCACTAAGCTCTGGGGAATAATACCTTGCAAATCAAACAGGCTATTTGCCTTTAGTAAATCATCCCCTTAGTGTATGCATGAGCCTCACCCCAATCCTAACCCTTAATTCAGCCATAGATGTTTAGAACTGGCCAAGCTTCAATCCATCTATAGGCAGACTAAATGTACCAAAGTCAATCCATCAATCAACTTTAGTACAACAAGCATGTTGGATTTCTATCATGCAATTATTGCCATCGGCTAAAGCTACTAGGAATAATCACTGTGTTCTCCCGGAAGGGACAACACAATAGCTCAGTATTGATGAGGGAATTGAATGATTTTCTTTCCTGCAACCCGTGGTTGCAGGAAAGAAAAATCGCATAATCTTTGGCCTGCCTTAAACACATTATAACATTTAACCTAATCTCCTTAACCTGAAAATAAAGATTATCACTTGTACTGTTGCCCTGTTATCAACATAATAATCCTACAGATACTAATATCACTTGTACTGTTGCCCTGTTATCAACATAACAATCCTACAGATACTAAAATTAATATTTTTATTGAACAAAACACAACATAAAAAAAAAAAAAAAACAGGAAAAAATATACACTATACAATTGGTACTGAATCTGAGGCCGCGTACACACGATCAGAAATTCTGACAAGAAATGTCCGATGTGAGCTTTTGGTCAGAAATTCCGGCCGTGTGAATGCTCCAATTCCGTGAATTTTTCTGTTGGAGTTTCCGCCAAGAAAACTTTGAGAGCTGGTTTTCAAATTTTCCGTTGGGATAAGTCTGTATGCAATTCTGACGGAGAAAAATCCTACACATGCTCGGAATCAAGTCAAAAGCATGCTCAGAAGCATTGAACTTCATTTTTCTCGGCTCATCGTAGTGTTACCGTGTGTATGCAAAACAAGTTTGAGCCAAAATTTTGTTGGAAAAAAATCCACGGTTTTCTTGTCGGAATTTCTGATTCTGTGTACATTGGAGCTTGTATTGGTTGCTACCTCTGCTGCCTTTGTCGCAGAACTACTGCTGTGAATAGGCTGTAATGATTGTGCTACACAAATGTATTTCTCACTGCACAACCACCAATGACAATTTGACTCGCTGGACAATTGTTAGGGTCCTTTCACACGTGCGGTCCGTTTTTAAGATCATTTTTTTTTCCCTTCAGTTGATCCGTTTTTTCATCCGTTTTCATCCGTTTTCGTTCCGTTTGTCATCCGTTTTTCATCCGTTTTTCATCCGTTTTTTGATCCGTTTTTGGATCCGTTTTTTTTTTTTTTTTTTTTTTTTTTTTTTTTTAGAACTTTATTTAATCAGCTTTTCAAGAATTTTCCCATGATTCTCTGTTTCCCCCAGCGTGCAATGTGCTTTCCTCTTGCTGTATGTTAACAGCCGGCTGTTTGGTTCCTGATTCATTCCTCTAATTTACTGCTTATTAAGATGGATTCAGGGAGTTATTATGAGAATGTGACATCATTTGTCATGCTCTACTATCTGTGGAGAAAAAAAAGCATGACCAGGAAGATGTCTGCGAGGAGACGCAGGTACTGGGTACATCCCATGCTCCTCAAGAGGCCAACTGAGGGTTTTTTTGCTCTGCAATACGCAGATTTGCGACGTTACCCTCCAAAATTTTATAATTTTACCAGAATGACGATTCCAACCTTTGATTATTTGCTGGAAAAGTTGCATCCACGATTATACAGGACAAACACAGACATGAGACGTTCTGTGCCTCCAGAGGAGCGACTTCTCATTACCATCAGGTAAGCCAGCCAGCCAGCCATTTAGCTTGATTATGTCCAGTGTAATGTTGGATTCCTTTAATAATGTCTTCTACTCTTCTACTCTTCCTAGGTTTCTTGCATCTGGACTTTCTTATACATCACTAAACCATTTCTTTTTGTTGGGAATCTCAACTATATCAGGAATAGTACATGAGACCTGTGAAGCAATATGGGAGGAGCTTCGGTCGTCTGCAATGCCTGTTCCGGATGCCACCATGTGGCATGAAATAGCAAATGGCTTTTGGAAAAAAACACAATTCCCTAACTGTGTTGGAGCCCTGGATGGGAAACACATTAGAATTCAGAAGCCACCTGGATCTGGCTCGCAATTTTACAACTATAAAAAATACTTTTCACTTGTGCTGATGGCAATCTGCGACAGTAACTACAGGTTTGTAGCTGTTGATATAGGGGCCTATGGATCTAATGCAGACGCAAGAGTCTTTTCAGCATCACAAATGGGGAGAAGACTACTGGAGGGAAACTTTAATTTCCCATCCGATAAACCACTACCATCAACTGCAGGACCAGATTTGCCACATGTTCTTGTAGCTGATGAGGCATTTGGACTTTCCAAGCATCTTTTAAGGCCTTATGCCAGGCACAATTTAACGACCCCTAAAAAAATTTTCAACTACCGTTTGAGTCGAGCAAGGCGCCTTATTGAATGCACCTTTGGCATTTTGAGCGGCAAATGGCGCATATTTCATACCACAATTCAACTCAGCGTGGAGAATGCCCAACTGGCAATCCAAGCCTGCTGTATCCTCCACAATGTCATACGTGAGAAGGAAGGGATTTCTGTTGAAGAAGAGGACGAGATAGACTTACCTTCTGTCCGTTTTTCCGGACTACGTCCTAACAATTCTGCCATTACCATGCGTGACAATTTTACTAATTTTTTTATGTCCCCAGAAGGAGAGGTTCCGTGGCAGTATGAGTATGCTTAAAAACTCTAACGAGGCACTTTATTAAGTGCACCTTGCTATTTCCATGTTTCACCCCTTAGCAAACCTGCATGATCTATGTTGTTGCAAAGGAATTGTAAATACATTATTTTTAAAAAATTATACTTATCTTGTTAGTATAGCAGTCTTGTGACTTCTAAGCTGATACTTTTCATTCTACCAGTGTCTTTATCATTGACCCTATGACCATCACATTAGTTTGTATCAGTTGCATTTTGTTTATATAGAGTACAATAATAAAAAACAGTTTTTCAAGCAGTCAATTTCCTTTATTTTAAAAGCATAGAAGTGACCGCAACATACTTAACAAAATGTTATGTAAAAAAAAAGGAGGATATACATCAAACAAACAAGTGAGGAAATGGCCAAGTAAACAACATTTTAAAACGTGGCAACTGAAACTGGGGATTCAAACGGGACAAATGAAATAATGAATTAAAGGTCCTGAAAATAAGGTCTGGGTGAAGTTGAATAGGGATAGGTATAAGATTGGGATGAAGTGGACTGGGAAGTGGAGGAGTCATAGCTGGGTGCTTGTGGTGGGGGTACTACATTTTGGGAGGTGGTGGCTGGGGCACGTTGGTAATGGGGGATAAAGCCTGGGTGGTATGGTGAATGAGGTGGTGGAGCATGTTCAGTTTGGTATGGGCGTTGGGGAGGGCTATTAAATGTTGGCATGGCTTCACCAGCATGAGCAGCTCTAATACATGCCCCAATATAAGTTCCAATTGCCAGATGCACATCCATTATTCTGGAATTGGGTGTGGTTTCAAGATACTTATATGTACTCCGAAGGAAGGTTGCATGTGCATTGGTATGATCTAAAAATGGATCCTTGTTCTCAGACTCAGCCCTGCGCATCCCCTTCATGTCCTCCATGAAGGCCAACATGGCTCCGTCCATATCCTTTTTTTTCTTGCTTTTACGTTTTCCTTTCGCAGGACTCAAAGAACGTATCTGAGGGGTGTAACATTTTATTAGTATATTTTATTTTGTCCAGATTTCAAGATTAGTGATTTGATATAGCATACTTACAGGCACTCGTTGGGTTTCTATGGTGGCTGTAGAAGGGTTCTCATTATCTGGCCTTGCCTGGTTCTCAGCAGCTCCCATCTCTCCCTCAGGGACTGGTTGTTCATCTTCTGTATCCGTCTCCTCTTCTTCTGTACCAGACAGATTGCTTGCAGTACTGTAAAACATTTGTTGATAGATGGATAAAAGATCAATACAGATTAGTTAGTACAATACATAGATCCATGTGTGTGATTACTGTTGTCGTAAACCCTACAGACCACTTTTACCTACAGTTAAAGCGGAGCTCCACCCGCATTTTTTATTTTTTAAGTCGGCAGTTACTAACAGTGTAGATCCCGGCACCGCCATCCACAGTCAGGGAAACAGGCAGTGAAACCGTGCGGCTTCACTGCCCGTTTCCTTCTGCGCATGTGCGAGCAGCGTGGCGCTTTGTGAATGGTCCGGCTGCTTTCTGGGACACACACATTTCCCAGAATGCAGCGCGGCCCATTCACAAGACTACACCAAGAAGAGGAGGAGGAAGAAAACCACACCGCGGAACATGAGGGCAGATTCGGGACTTCCACATAGCAACAGCATATTTACGTTGATTTTTTTTTTTCCCCATGTACTTTTTTTTATTTTTTTTTTAGATTTAAAAAAAAAAAAAAAATCAGGGTGGAGCTCCGCTTTAAGCCTACTTAAAACGCTTATCTGTAGGTGCAAGAAATAGCTCCTAAGCCTACACGGTTTAGAATATATTTGCAGAAAAAATTTACACAGCGTTGCTTGACTCGTGCCATTTCTGAAGGCGACTGTGTCGTGACTGATGACTCCAACACGCATGACATCATCATGGGTACGACCAATCACAGCACTGGAGCCGCAATACACACAAGTCACACAAAGAGTGATGGCGTAGATAAAGGAGGGGAAAGAAGACCACTGCGGGGGCTATGATCTAGGGAAAGCAATTTTTAATGAGCTAGTATGCTATGCATAATAGTTCATTATGCCTTTTTTTTTTGGAAAAAAATTCTTGCAATTTGGAGCTTAATAGGCAAACTAATTGAATATAGGGGATAACCAAATTATTTATTTACCTTCTTAAGTTCATAACATTCTTCAAGAATTGCAGCATCTCAAAAAAAGGACCTGTTTTTTTTTTGGATGATCCAGCACCGCTTTTGCTCTTCAGCTCCTCCTTCCAGTCCCGCCTGAACCGGTCTCTGAGTGACCTCCAACGTGTCATGATTTTGTCACCTGCAAAGGAACAGTAGACACAATGAACTGATAGAACTCCTAAATCTACGTATACTATTTGAAACCTACATTTGTAAAACAGTTGTGCAGTGGCAGGTGACGTGGCAAGTGTCGTGGCAGGTGACGTGGCAGGTGACGTGGCAGGTGACGTGGCAGGTGACGTGGCAGGTGACGTGGCAGGTGACGTGGCAACTGACGTGGCAACTGACGTGGCAGGTGACGTGGCAACTGACGTGGCAGGTGACGTGGCAGGTGACGTGGCAGGTGACGTGGCAGGTGACGTGGCAGGTGACGTGGCAGGTGTCGTGGCAGGTGACGTGGCAGGTGACGTGGCAGGTGTCGTGGCAGGTGACGTGGCAGGTGTCGTGGCAACTGACGTGGCAGGTGACGTGGCAAGTGACGTGGCAACTGACGTGGCAACTGACGTGGCAGGTGACGTGGCAGGTGACGTGGCAGGTGACGTGGCAGGTGACGTGGCAGGTGACGTGGCAGGTGTCGTGGCAGGTGACGTGGCAGGTGACGTGGCAGGTGACGTGGCAGGTGACGTGGCAGGTGTCGTGGCAACTGACGTGGCAGGTGACGTGGCAAGTGACGTGGCAACTGACGTGGCAGGTGACGTGGCAGGTGACGTGGCAGGTGACGTGGCAGGTGACGTGGCAGGTGACGTGGCAGGTGTCGTGGCAGGTGACGTGGCAGGTGTCGTGGCAGGTGACGTGGCAACTGACGTGGCAAGTGTCGTGGCAGGTGACGTGGCCAGTGGCCAGTCCACAACTTGTGGCAGGCATATGGATGCTGACATATGGATGGACTACAAGTTTTATCATGCCAACCCACCCCCATCACACATACTGCTTACCACGTTGTGTACGTCTCTTGGTGCTCAGTGATAGCCAGTTTGGGGTCACCGCTTCAAATATCTCTTCCCATTTAACAATGGTAAGGTTTCGATCACTGTATTCTGGACATCTCTTGTCCCACAATGCAGGCCTCTCATGCACAAGTTGTATGATTTGTTCTTGTGAGACATCTTTTGCCATTCTCTTCTCTCCAATTCTTCAGTATAATAAAACTTTTCTCTTCTCTCTGGGCGCTAGCCAGCATGTGCTTAAACACTTCCTGGGTCAAGGGTTATTGTAATGTATGCCTTTTGAATGCATATTAAAGTTTGTTGAATTCTGTTATTTTATTTATTTTTCAATATTTTGATGAAAAACGGATGTCAAACGGAACGGATGTTAAACGGATCGTCCGTTCACATCCGTTTTTCGTCCGTTCCGTTTTTTTGACGGAAGAAAAATAGGGTTTTCTTGCGTTCAAAAAAGCGGAGCTTAACGGAGACGGATGCAAACGGTCGTTAGCGGATGCTCATCCGCTAACGTCCGCTAGCCCATAGGGAATCATTGCGGTCCGTTTTTCATCCGTAAAAAAACGGACGAACGGTCCGCACGTGTGAAAGGACCCTTAGGGGTTCCTCAAAAGGTGCAAGCCAATCTCCAGTTTTGCAAGTGCCTTAAACCATTGCAAGTTCTTGTGACCCATTTAGACAATGAAAATACATATTTACAGAGTAAATAAATTAGTATAATATTCCATGCTAAGGTGATGTAATGATGGCTGCTGCCCACCCCAACCAAATTCCACAGGTTTGGGATCAGTAAGTATGTGGTAGGGGAAGAAGGGTGTTTACAGAGTGTTGTTAAATGCAGAGGGGATGCTAAACCGTGGAAAAAGTGGCCTTCTCCTAACTGGAGCTGGGGTTTTACTTTGCCAGCTTTTTGTTGGCCTGACCCAACTTTTTTGAGATGTGTTGCAGCCATCAACTTTAAAAATTACCTTATTTTTGTAACGCTACCCTGTAGGAGCCGCTTAATATTTGTTTTGGTTCTGCACTCTACCGCTCAACCCCAAGAACTTTCTCAACCCCTCTGGCACACCTGCTTAACAATGTTAGTGTAGAAACCAGCAACAGAAAATTACACAATAATGAAAGAGCATATTTACAGAGACCCTGGGTTCCGTCACTTTGTCAGTTGTGGCAGTAAATAGACTCACACAAGATATCAATGAACAACTTGTAAAAGTTTACTATGATGAAAAATAGTGAATAACAACATAAATAAATGTGTGAAAAACAGATAACACAAGTATTGATTGGCAGAGAGATATCGTCACACACTGCTGTATCCAATAGCAACCCGATAAGCGTATATGTGAACAGGTGCACAGTGGAATAGATCCTCAATACTTTAATACCTGTATTGAAGCACCTCACTACTGAGGCCTTAGCACACAGAACACTGCACGCAGAATACACAACAGTGAACACAATAATTAAAGTACATGTTCCAACTGTATGTTGCTAAACAGCTCCCCCTAGAGTGCATCTTAGAGTGATACACAATTGTATAGCAGTAAAGCCTTGTGAAAGAATAAAGTATTGAAAGTTCCTCCAGTTCCAGTGTTTTTGTCTTCAGCTAGCTTGAACTGCAGTGTGAGGTGGTGCACGTATTTGTAATCCAAAATAGCAAAGGAAACAGTAACTGTAGAATATGGAGAGATTGATTACATAGCTGCAAACTATCCCCACTTGAAATTCCTTCTGTGTGTGAACAGTACAGTTCTGTCCTTGCAGCATGGGGGAAAAGAAAACAGAAAACCCCAGGATACAGCTATATAATACTCAGGTGTAATAGATCCACAGCCGTGGGACTACAGGTCTCAACGGCAGTCTGTACAGCAGGCAATCACTTAACAATAGTACAGTCACTACATGTATAGGCCAATGCCTTTTCACCACTCTGGATCCCAGCTGGCTGTGGACTCTGTATAGATGGCACCTCTGCGCCTTGCTGCTCCTCCCGGTATGCTGGAAAGCAGCTGGCTGATCCTCCGGCTCAATCGGCAGGGCTGCTCACAAGGATCCCTCTAAAGCAGGCTATCTGCTCTCTCTGCTGTAGGTCACAGGTTCTCTCTTGCTGGTTGTTGAATGGCATCCAGAGAGACAGAAAGCAGACCACGCCTGTCCTTTTATCTGCTTACCCAGCTTGTAGCTTGGCATTGTGGGTTTGTAGTTCACAGCCTGATTTAACAACATGAGAGCTTACTCATTGTCCTATATATCCCTCAATGCGTAACTGTTCTTCTTAACCAGAAGCAAATATCCTGATAACGTTTTAATGTCCACTAGAGGGAGCCAAATCCTTTTCTAAAGAAACAATGCATTTCTTAAATGATAACTTGTTAGTAGACTTGACTGTGTGACTACATTTTTTTTTCTTAAAATGGTACATTTTCTCAGTTTAAACATTTAATATGTTTTCTACTTCAATTGTGAATAAAATATGGGTATATGAAATTTGCAAATCATTACATTCTGTTTTCATGTAGATTTTGCACAGCGTTCCAACTTTTTTGGAATTGGGGTTGTATATTTTTTTGTTACAATGTCGACTACAAGACATGGAAAAGCAATTATTGGGTATACTGCACTACAGTTACAGTAATAACCTAACTTATCTGTAGAGCTATAGGAAAGGGGACATGTGGGACTTTAAATGAGGTGTATGAGTATAACACCTCCATCCCTGGTTTAGGAGATAAAAAAACTGGAAAGGGAAAAATTGGGACTTTAAGCGAGGCTGCAGACAAGGTGGGGATAGTATAAAAGTACAAATTTATAAATTTATTCATGGAAATGCAAGCATACATCAACATACAGAAAAACATGTAAATGAAAACATATGTATTTCAAATAGAGGACATTACTTTATATTGAAAACACATAATATGTGCATATACAATAAGCGCAGCAACAGATGCAGCAATGCCTGGCCAGGTGCCACATGCTAGTGTGCATGGATAGATGGATGCATCCAATGACAATATATGTACAGAAGGCATATTAACAATTATAGCGAAAAGGTTACACATATGAGGAACTGGTAAAAAGCATATAAAAATACCAATGCTAAAATATAATGACATAGAATATAGCATCCATATTAGCCCAGGATATGTATAGCATCCATATTAGCCCGACGCGTTTCGTGTCTATGGGCACTCTTCAGGGGCGGGATGCTTGAATTATCTAGAACGGATAGAGCATAATTAATGAATAGTTCATAAATGGATAACCAGTGTGGGGTGGGAAGAATATCCACCTAAAGTACTCACATAGGATCTAAGGCAAAAAGATAAGGGATGTATGGAGCCATAGCCGAAAGGATATGTCCGCCAGGGGAGCTGTGGCGGCATTACAGCACACACAGGACAGGGACAGCAGGAGACCTCCCAGGCAAAATAAGTGCAGGATCAAATGTGCATATGGTATGTAAACCAAAGTAGCTAGCCAGCTGGGGTCTAAAAAAACAATAAGATAGAAAATAGATAAGTATTGGGGCCAAACCGAAGACAGCCAACCCACACAAAGGGGTAGGTAAAATAACCTAATAGTGGCGTCCAGGGCTCCTCTGACATCCAGCAAAAATATGGTGTAGCAACACACTAGCAAGCTAGTGACCAAAGAGATCTAACATCTCCATGAATAAATTTGTACTTTTATACTATCCCCACCTTGTCTGCAGCCTCGCTTAAAGTCCCAATTTTTCCCTTTCCAGTTTTTTTTTTATCTGTAGAGCATAGTGCATTGCTAATGTCCAGCTTAGGGATTAAATTACAGTATATACTCGAGTATAAGCTGATCCGAATATAAGCCGAGGCACCTAATTTTACCACAAAACAATTGGAAAACGTATTGACTCGAGTATAAGCCTAGGGTGTCCATCTGCATGCCTCACCGTGCCTTACTTTGCCCATGTGCATGCCTCACTGTGCCCATGACAAGACTGATGTTTAACATGGGAGTCTATGGAAGGAGTGCCCAGCTTTTAAAAATCGGTGCTCCCCGGCCGTAGGTCCCCCAGACAACAAACTTTGCACACTTGTAGACGAGAAATGGGGCTACATGTGTGCCAAGATCCAGAGGACCTACAACCGGCCGGTACCAGGTCCCCAAAGTCACCAGAGAAATTACAGTTTAACATGGGAGTCTATGGAAGGGGTGCCCAGGTTTGAAAAATCGGTGCTCCCCAGCCATGGGTCCCTTGGACAACAAACTTTGCACACTTGTAGAGGAAGTGTGGGGCTACATGTCCAGGGGACCTACGGCCGGCTGGTACCGGGTCCCCAAATTCCGGGAGATCAGGCGCAAAAAAAAGGTGACTCGAGTATAAGCCGAGGGGGGCATTTTCAGCACAAAAAAATGTGCTGAAAAACTCGGCTTACATTCCAGTATATATGGTACTAAAACTGGAGAGTGCAAAATCTGGTGCAGCTCTGCATTTGTAGCCAATCAGCTTCTAACTTCAGCCTGCTCAAATAAGCTTTGACTAAAACAAAACAAACAAAAAAAAAAATGGAAGCTGGTTTCTATGCAGAGCTACACCAGATTTTTCAATCAGCTTCCAGTTTTTTTTGTTGTTCTGTTTTTATAAAAGCTTATATGAGCAGTTAGACGTAAGAAGCTGATTTACTAAAATCGGAGAGTGCAAAATCCGGGGCACCTCTGCATTTGTAGTCAATCAACCCCTATATAGAGTCAATGTTCTTGAGTGAACAAAGGCGTCACAGTGCAGCTAGCTCAGGGTAATTTGTAGTTGGCACTATGTTTATTATTAAACAGAAGCACACACATTGTGTTGGCAATACACCGATTGCCATCTAGAACTCTTTACCCAAAGATAACAAGCGGAGGGAGGAGTACAGGTGAGGTGAGGACAGGAGCTATAAATGGAATATGTAAACAACCTACAAAAGAATTTTTGGAACCGTGAAGCTTGGCAGGGGGCAGAAGCAGACGGTGCTACCAAATTAAAGCTAAAGGTTCATCCACCTGTGTCTGATGAACTGCCAGTAATATTGTGCTTTGCAGTTCAAGAGTGTACCAAAGAGCATGCATATAAATAGACAACGCTGTTGATATGACAAACACACCTCCAGAGCTCCCAACTGTTCCTCATATGGAGCAATTGTCTTCGTATGGATCCAAAGCCCTGTGTCCCTTGTTCCTGCTCAGTTTTCCCTCATTTTGGTCTTATTAGACTTCTATAAAATGCATTATTTAACTATTTAAATGTTGCACTACACCAAACCTGTCTTCTGACCACTTAAGAATTAATCCTGTTTTTTTAAATATCCAGTGCAATCATTAAGAGTCCACATAACTGGAGATATGATGGAAGGAGTGCGTCCTGTGTCTACATATTGAGGGCATATAAGTATTTAAAAAAAACTGGGATATAATCAGTAGACATGTGCATTCGTTTCGTCCGAATGCATTTTTCGTCCGAATTTCAGGTATTTTCGTTATCGTTTTAACAAACAAAAAATGAAAGATCCGACATAAACAAATGCTTTATTTTCGTTTTCGTTGCAGTCGAATGTGCCTAACCTTAACTCTGTTAGTCCAATATTATTCTACATAGAGAGAAAAGATTTAACATAGAGAGAAAAGATTCAACATTATAAAGAGAAAAGATTCGACAGAATCTTAAAAAAAAATTTAAAAAAAATTTGACTCTTCATGTCTTTCAAATTTTTTTTTAAGATTCTGTCGAATCTTTTTTTTTTTTCTTAGAACGTTCGACAGACACCATAAGCCTTCAATGACAGATTCGACATAGAGAGACATGAAGATTCGACAGAGAGAGACATGAAGATTCGACATAGAGAGACATGAAGATTCAACATAGAGAGACATGAAGAGTCAATTTTTTTTTTTTTTAAAGATTCTGTCGAATCATCTTCTTTTTTTTTTTTTTTTTCTTAGAACATTCAACAGACATCATAAGCCTTCAATGACAGATTCGACCTTAATTTGGATTTTTGGACGAATGCATTTTTTTTTTCAGTGTGCACATGTCTAATAATCAGCTCCTCTATATAGGAGGATCTGCAGATGATTCAATAAGGCAAGATGTCTTTTTTTTTGTTTGTCTTGTTCAATAGTTTTTATTAGGTCTCAAAGAGAGGTAGGAAAAAAATACATAAACTTCAGCGTAACAGCAAAAGTAAAAATGCTGATGGGCAGTCCCGGACTGGCCATAGGGCACACTGGGCATTTGACCGGAGGGCTGGAGCCACCAGACCGCATGCACACCTCCCAACCATCCTAGCTCTGTTTTTGCGATTCAGTATCTGTACTGCAGCTGACATCTCTGCACCGGCTGTTTGTCACAGTAACCCACTGACTGGACTAACCGGACTGTAGCCACCTCATCCTCCCTGGCTCTGTTTTCCTGTACATGGGAGGGAAAGAAAAGGAACATCATGCTGCTTCTGCTACGCTGATCGGAGGTCTGCAGTAGGTTTAAACAGATACTGGCAGGGGATTAGGGACACAGTGGCCAGGAAGGTGGGTGGGAGGGGGGCAGGTAACAAGGTGTGTAAGACTATATGTTCTGGAGGGGAGCGAACATGTGCTAGAAGGTGGGAAGGGGGATTTCAAATCTATTCCTCCATCCCGTTCGCCCCCCTCCCAAAGCACACGTCCACTCCCCTCCCAAAACAGCCCCCCAGTATGTATCTGAACCCCCAGCACACGTACGCTCCCCCAGTACATATTTGAGAGGGAAGCAGATATGTGCACTTTGGAAGTAGGGGGTTTGACCACCCCAGCACATGTCTGCTTCCCTCTCAAAGCACCCCAAATGTATTTAAACCCCCTACTCCCAAAGTGCCCCCCAGTACAAGTCCGCTCCTCTACCAAAGCCCACTGTATGTATTTGACCCCCAGAACAATTGTGTTTGCCGCGCCAATATGTCCCCACCTAGTACATATCTGACACCCCATACACAGGTACACTCCCTTCCCAAAGTGCCCCCACAAGCACATATCTGCCCCCAGCCCCACCTTCTAGCACTCTCCCCTACTAAGGCACCCCATACGTATATGACCCACCCCCCCTGCAAGAGTCCAGTCTCCTTCCACAGCACCCCCAGCACATATCTGGCCCCCAGCAAGTCCATTCCCCTCCCAAAGCATCCCCCAGTATTTATTTGATTCCCTCCTCTTCCCCTATTTTCCAGCACAGGTCCTCTACCCTCCCAAAGCGACCCCTCAGCACAAACCCGAAGCCTGGGTTTTGTTTAATCATGCAACTTAAGCCACTCCCACCGTAAAGCTTGATCACACCAACTTTTTGCAGCAGCACACATAGCAAATTGCAGGCCTCAACCCCTCTCAAATGTCCCTTATTCTCAAGTTTGTAAGTTGGGAGGTCTGTGCAGGTCCTAACAAAAGCTGGATAATGTGACTGAGAGCTCCAAAGGGTGAGAACCACGACATCAAATTTTCAATCATAGTGCACCTGGCTCTCTCCCGCGGGTCTCTGTCTGCCGCAAGCAATGTGGGCCTCTAGGGAGTGACACTGAGCAAGAAGAACTCTGAGTCCTTCTGAACCAGTCCTCCCTTTGGACTCACCACGGAATACAATGCCGTTGCTCAATGGTAGCTGCCTTTAAAAACCTGGCAGAGGAAGACAGAAAATAGAATCTGTTATGGAATGTGCTTAGCCAGATTTTGTTTTCTACTTCCATATCAGTAATGGGCTGCTCAGTTAAAAATCCCAGGTCTATTTGTCACAGTCCGGGCCTGTTGATATATAAGTGTTTGAGACAGTTAGTTCAAATATCAGCAGATATATATTAGTACACACAGATCAGCCATAATGATGATAAGTTGGAGACCAGGGATATGTTTGTTTCAGTGTTGGATGGCCTGCATTTGTAGTTCACCTGTCTAAAGGGAGAGAAGAGTAGAATAAAAAGAGGTAAGAGAGGGGATTGATAGGGGAGGGGATGGCCTGCATTTGTAGTTCACCTGTCTAAAGGGAGAGCAGAGTAGAATAAAAAGAGGTAAGAGAGGGGATTGATAGATGGGGGAGGGTAGCAATAAGTTATAGTTTAAGGGAGCAGGAAGTTTGGGGGAGGAGTCAGCTGGGGAAATGTTTGGCAATGAGTGCTTTTGGATGCTCTAAGATAGACCATAATAGGTCCAATAGGCTTTGATCAAATCAAGGCTTTGATCAGGAAGAATCCAAGGTTCCCAGATTCTATGAATTCAATGAAATTTGGGCATAGCGTTTTGGAGATAGGCTGTTAACTTTTTTGTTGTTTAAAGTCCAATGGACTTGGGCAAGGCCTTCGTTATGAATTGTTTTGCAGCTGTGAGTCATAAGGGCAAATTGGATTTTTGAGATCTGCTCAGGGTGTGTGATTAAATAGAGCTTTTCTTGGGTTCATTGTAAGAACTTTTTGGAAAAGGGTGTGTGGAAGCTGGTAAACCTGCCACCAAAAGTGTTGTGCCACTAGGCAAGTCCCCCAGGTATGCAGCAAGGAGCCAATATCAGGGCAGACACAGAAACCCTGTGAAGAAGATTCTATGGAGATATGCAAAAGCCTGGTAGGGTCCATGTACCACCATAGCAGCTCTTTGTAATTCCATTCTACTGCTGTTGCATTGCGAGAACATGATTTAGTGGTGGGCGTCTGTGGCTTTTTTTCCAGTATCTTTCAAATAATTTTTGTGTAGAAGAGCGCATTATATTAAAATGGTCTATTATTAATGCCCCCTTGCCTTTGCTCCCACTATGCAGCCCAACCCTTTCACACTATTCTAAGATCTCAATAAGTTCATTAGAAATCTCAGGGTCCAGAGACATTTTAATATACAAGCTTCTAAACATGTACCATCTTTAGAAGAAGCCAATCAGATACCACCCACCATTGAAGATAGCACCCTTGACGATACAGACTTACCTGCACCCGCCCAACTTGAGGAACTATACGCTGAGAATTTTAATGCAGATCTGGAATGGCTTACTCAACATTGTCCCACCTTACCCCCAGTTAGACATACTACATTTTGGGCTAAATCTATTTTCAACCCCACATACCGTGAAAGGTCCCTACCTGCAGACCTTTTACCAGGTCGTATATGCAGACCTCATTAAAGTGTGTAAAGCTGACTCAGCATGCCCACTCCAAATCCAATGTTTTTCCATTAGAACATAAGGCCCTTAAACACCTGATTCAGAATGAATCAATTGTTATTAAACCAGCGGACAAGGGGGACAATATAGTGATCCAGGAAAGGACAGATTATACCCGCGAATCACGTAGACTACTGTCTGACACTAAGACCTACCTAGCACTACCCAGTGACCCTACATCTCAGTTTTCCCTTGAAGCCACCAAACTCACAGATCAAGCTCTCAAGGATAACATTTCCAAATCTGAAGTTTTGTTTTTAATAAAAAAAATGTTTGAAGTCCCATACTTTTATCAACTCTTACCAACCCCCCGGGCCGCCCTATAGTAGTGGCCATGGACAGTGTCACAAGTGACTTTTCCATCTACTGTATATTGATACATTTCTTCAGCCTCTGGAACAGGATCTCCCTTCATATATACATGATGGACCACATCCACTTGATATGCTTAAACCTTATACCTGGGAAAAAAACTATTGGTGGCTCTTTCTCTTGATGTGTCGTCCTTGTACGTATCGATTCCCCATGACATAGGCCTAAGGGCCGTTGAACGCTTTCTGGCCAAGGATCCCCTTTTCTCGGCAAACCATTTTATCCTTGAAGCTTTAGTTTTTTTGCCTTAAGCACAGTTATTTTGTCAGAGGGCACAAACTATTTACAAATAAATGGCACAGCTATGGGGGCAAACTTTGCCCCCAGCTATGCCAACCTTACGATGGGGTTTTGGGAATGTATCTCGCAGCTGACCGCCCTTTACTGTCCAGGTGATATACTATGATCGATATGTTGACGTCATAGTAATCATCTAGGATGGCACTGCCAATGACATTATTGCTTTTGTACAATACTGCAACCTCAATACTTTCGGCCTACCTTTCACCCATGTGGCTGTTCCACACAATTTGGCCTTTTTGGACTGCAAACTCTGCCATGAGAATGGAACTATATATGCAAAAAAATGTAATTAAATCCACCACAGGGAAATTCATTCATACATTATGATAGTTGCCACCATCCTTGATGAGTTAATAACATCCCCCACAGTCAGTTCTATCGTCTACGCAGGAAACGTACTAGAGATTTTGATTACGAAACTTATGGACAACTTCTTTCCCAGAAATTCCTAGACAAATGTTACCCCATTGTACTCATAGACGATGCTTTTAACAACTATCACAACCCATCCATATGCCTACTAGCCCTACCGCCTGCTACCAAACCACCTACACGATTTATTACACAGTTTCATGACAAATATAGAAATATGGAAAAGATTCTAGCCGCACACTGGTCTATCCTAGCAGAAGACCCCTACCTAAAAACCACGATTGACACAAAACCAAAAGTGTCATACAGGAAATGCAGAAATATAAGAGCAAAAAAGTAAAAATAAGCCACTTCAATCTACTTCACCATGACTAGTTTGTGTACCACTCAGAGGGATGTTCCAATGCAAAAAAAAACTCTGTTTGACTGCCAGCTTGTACATCATGGCCAAAAAAACTTTTACCGTCAAAGGGAAAAAAATTATACTATTTTATGTTAGCAGAACAATTAGAGCACTCAGGGCACGTTTTGGCGAGCAGAGGCGCTTTATCGAAAAAGGCCATGATCACCACAGTGTCCCCAAACACTTCCTAACCCACCATAGCCAATCCACAGCTGGCCTTGGTGTGTGGATAGTCGAGTCTATCCCAACCACCTACACTGCTGCTGAGCTGCTGCAGGATCTCTAAAGCCCCA